>SRPT01000491.1:0-23823 GCA_018360205.1 Claviceps digitariae | reverse complement strand
AATGCGTATGTGTTTTTTTTTTCTCGATTTCTCGGGGGCAATCACAACTTCAAAACCACAAGTGTGGATTTCTCTCGCAGTCTCGACTCGCCGCCGTGTTCAGGCGTTCCGGCTGACCGTCGATGAATCGGATTCATTCATGTTCGAATCTCCAGATGGCGGCTAATGTTGATGCCCAATCAAGGACCCCCGCCCGACCCGCCTCTTGGCGCCAGGCGGCACACTGGGGGAGATGGAGAAGGAGGGGCGCTGGGGCTGGTACCGGCCCGCCCGCTGCACAGAACCAGTGCGCACGTGTCCCCACGGCCACGGGTGCACCGTACACCGTACACCAGACCTACGCACTACGCACTACGCACCACGCACCACGCACTGCACAGTACTCGGTACACGGTGCGCCAGATCAGAGCAGACGTCAGATGCGACACACAAGCTTAGCTCCAGAATACCTTGGCTCCAGAATACACTGTGGAATCGACATTGATAATAAAAACCCACGGCCAGCGTCCAAAAGCCAATTCCTAGAAATCTTCCCGTCTCCTCCTCATTTTGGCAAACACCCTCCCGATTGCGAATCTGCTCTCCCTTCCACTCCGTCTAGATTCTTTCGCCATTGTATCCCGCACTGAGCAGCAACTTCACCCACGAGCCGCCTCATCGTTTTCACCAGCAGAGTCCTTTTCGTTTCCTCTTCTTCTTCTCCTTTTTCTTTTCCTCCCTCGCTCCATCATGCCCAACAGATCTAGCTTCCTCGTCCCCCTCCTGCGGCACGCCGCCCGTCGCTCTCCTCCCACCGCCACCCTCCGTGCCTCATCCATGGCCATGCCCGCGGCTGCCCGCCGGGCCCTTCACAACGGTTCGCCCCGTCACGACAAGCCCGGCCATTACGCCCGCACCGACTCCCACATCGAGGTTGAGCATCCGGCAGAGCACGAGCTGCCCTCCAGTCGACCTGTTGTGGGCACCGGCGGCCAGTTTGTCAAGCCCACTCTCCCGAGCTTCTCTCTGGATGGCCGCGTTGGTGTCGTCACCGGCGGTGCGCGAGGTCTGGGTCTCGTCATGGCGCAGGGCATGGTTTTCTCGGGCGCCGACGTTGCTCTTGTGGACATGAATGGTTTGTACCTCTCTTCCATTACTACCAGACACTTCTTTCTATTTTCAAGCTTGTCAAACACCCACACACAAAAAAAAATATGCAACAAAGCCGACTTCACGCTCACACATTTTCCCCCCCCAAACCAGAGGAAGAGGCCCAGAAGCAGACAAAGCTGCTCATGGATGCCTTTATTCGCGAAAACCCCAACGCAGAGCGGTACGTGTGTTCCATTTCTCCATCCACCCCTCCAATGGCCATCGTCAGAGCTCTCGCTAAAAAAAAAAAAAAAAAAAAAAAAAAAAAAAAAAACTTCTTTTTCCATCTCTAGCATCCCCAACGTCACCGCCCACTACGCCGACGTGTCGGACCCCGAATCCGTCGAGGCCTGCATCACCCAGGTCGTCAAGCGGCACGGCAAGATTGACCACCTCGTCACCTCTGCCGGCTTTACCGAAAACTTCGAGGCCGTCAACTACCCCATTGACCGGATGCGCAAGCTGTGGGCCGTCAACGTCGACGGCACGTACCTGTTTGCCACGTCGGTGGCGCGCCATCTCATGGCGCGGAATGCCCCTGGCAGTATGGTCATGATTGGGAGCATGTCTGGTGCTATAGTCAATGTTCCACAACCTCAGGCGTAGGTCGATCTTTTTTTTTTTTTGAAAAAAAAAAAAAAAAAAAAAAAAAAAAAAAAAAAAAAAAAAAAAGTCCATGTCGGACGAATCAAAAACTAACTTGGAATCTCTCAGCCCTTACAACGCCGCCAAGGCTGGTATTCGTCATTTGGCTGCCTCGTTGGCCGTCGAGTGGGCTAGCGCTGGCATTCGCGTCAACTGCATCTCACCTGGATACATGCTTACCGCTCTGTACGTACCCCCCTTGTCGAAGCAGAGAAAGAAAGAAAATAAGATGAAAAAAGAGGACAAAACATCCTCCCACCTCACTGTACCGAATTACGCCAACTGACTCCCCACCCCCCCTCAGCACCGAAAAAATCCTCAACGAAAACCCCGAACTCAAGCAAAAATGGACATCCCTCATCCCCCAGGGCAAAATGGGCCAGCCGCAGGATCTCATGGGCCCCGTAGCCTTTCTGCTATCCGACGCAGCCGGCTACGTCACCGGCGCGGATATCCGTGTCGATGGTGGATACACGGTGACGTAAGAGACGTGTGGCGTATTCCACTCCTTTTGTGGCAAACAAAAAAAAGAAACAAAATAAAATAAAATAAAACATAAAAAATAAGTATAAAAGAAGAAATAAGCATATTTACTTAATAGCATAACACAAAAGCTAGCTATTTTTTTTTCCTTCTTTTTTTTTTGTTGTGGTTTTTTTTTTCTTTGATTTTTATGGACACTCTGTTATGCAGCAGCGCATTGCCTCAGAACGCAGGCCAAGGGGTTTTCTTTTTTCGTTTTCTCTCGGGTGTTTGAATCTGGCGTTTTCGGAGTGGTTAACCTGCATGCGGCACACGCGGCTGTTTTGTGTTCATCTTTTTTTTTTTTTTATCATGTGTTGCTTTTTGGTTGGTTGTTTACCGCCTCTTGTTTCGTTGGGGCTGGTGCACGAGGTACATATTATGTCAGATGGGTATAATGAAAACTTATTCTCACACATACTTAATATATACATCTGCTCATAAATATATATACACACCTATATATACCTACATATACGCATGTATAAATATCTATCCCTACCAGTCCAGACACCCACATCCTCCCCATGTCGTCCCCCCTCCCACGACCCAAAAAGGCCATCCGCGACCGATGAAATCAATCCCAGTGGCCAAGGCCAAACGACCTTTCTACAGGACTGGGACCCGGTGTATTCAGAGCATGGGCTTGTCCTGTTTCGCGCAAAGCACCAGCGTAGCATGTAGCATGTAGCAGTGCTTATTCACAGAGCGGCGTCGAGGTCTGAACATGGCTCGGGGACAATCCAAAGCATTTGGATATTTTCGATTCTCGTGCCTCCTTTTTTGTTTTTCTGATTATTATTTTTCTATACTATATATTTACCCCCTTTTTTTTTTCTTCTTTCTTTCTTTTTTCTTTTCTTTTCCTTTTATTCTTTGATCCTACCTTCGGAATAACCTCCGAATACAGGTACTTTTCCAAATCTCAAACAGGCAAGTGTAACCGATTCGTCCACCCGCGACCTAATAATGTCTTGGAAAAAAATTTCAATTTTCTGCAATTCTGCTATACCGACGCCGGGGCTGCCGCCTGGGCTGCCGTCTTGACGGGGAAATCTGCTGCTCCTGGTGCTGCTCCTGGTGCTTGCTGCTGGAGGAGGTATTCGTGGTTGCGGAGTAGGCGGAGCAAGATGTTGGATAGGGCGGGCTGTCGTTCCCTTGTTTATAGTAAATATACATATACATGTATACCACAATGCGCCTCATCGACGCGACCCGTCCATCAATCTCGCCCCTTCCATCTCGCCAGCCAACACATTTGTGTCCATCCATATTCTGTTCCCATATCTGGTGGCTGAAAAATCCAAGAGGGGGAGTGACCACCGGAATGGCGCCCATTCGTCATCTATTCGCAACTTGAGCGCCCCCCCTACCCCCCCTTCGTCTTCGTCCCGCATTCATGTTGCCAATCGGCGTCTTAGACACCAACACGGGCCAGGCCGGCCCATGAGGGTGGATGCGGGATTCAGCCAATGAGGAGGGGAAAGGGGAAAGGGGGAAAGCGACTGGTCACATTCACATTGGGCTGTGGACTGTGTGGGCTGTGTGGGCTGCGGAGAATGCGGGAGATGCGGGAGGTGTGTGTTGTGTGTTTCCTTGAGGGGAATGTTGCGAGCTGGAAGCTGGAAGCTGGAGGAGGCGAGAAGCGAAGCTACCGAGTCGGAACGAGGCTAAGAGCACACCGACCGAAGCTTGGTCCATCAAAATCTGCATCACGCGATCGGCGCCACGGCCTGATTGCTGACCACATCATGTACCAGACAATACCGTCATGTCAGACTTTAGTACAGGATACACTCTTGGTACACCACGTCGTTTTCTGATGCCTTTATCCATCACCACATACCTAGTACACAAGCAGTGTCTGGTGCTCTATTTCATGATGGCGTCGCCCGACTTGGCCTGGGCCAGAACAAAAGAACAAAGAAGCCTCGGATGTACTGGCAAGCCAAGCCGTTGGGGGCCGGGGCGTCATTGAGCATGGCTAAGGCGAGAAAAGGCTGGCATCCGTGTCTTTCTTGGCGCCATGCCAAGCAGGCTGGGTTTTGCAAATGGCCACGATGACGACAAGCTTGTTGATGAACAACATTGACCATTTCAAGTTTTGTTGGTGGCCTGGTGGTTATGAGAGTTATTACTCATGTTGCTCACAACATACATACATACTTGCAGAAGTACCAAGAAGTACCTAGGTATGTACATTCACACACAAGCTGAGCCTTCCTCTTTCCTTCCCAGCCAGCCAGCCAGCCGGCCAGCCAGCCAGCGCCTCCCTTGCCGCCCACCATGCACCTTGTGTTCACGTCTCCTTAGTCAGTCTCGTCACGAGTACACTCTTACGAAAAAAAACCCCCTTTGTGATGGTCCAGTCAGGGACTCTGGGCTCGAGCAGGGCTCCTTCCCCGCTCAGAAAACAGTAAACAGGGAACACCCCCCTTCGTCTCGTTGCATACCTACGGCCGAAACCTAACCTTGACTGTGGAAAAAAACAATGATTCACTTCCAAACATGCCTGGTTGCAACAAGCTTGTGACAACATTGGAGCTGCAGCGCGGGGACGGCTTCCCCGCTCGAGTGCCTGCCTATCGGGGTATGTGACTTGGCTGGGCCATGTGTACTCGCTCCTTCCGCGGAAACGGCCACGTAGAACGCAAAGTGCAAGGGAGAAGGAGAGAAGGAGAGAAAGAGGGAGAGGGAGAGGGAGAGGGAGAGAGAAAGGGCGAGAAGGAAAGGATCATGGAAAGGCGCCACCAGGCGGCACCTTCCCTTGGTGCTCGTTTGGGTCGTCTCCGTCTGTCCGACACCGCTCCACCAGACCGCTGGACTGCGAGCTGCTGGACTGCCAGCTGCTTGACAGACGGCCAACTGCCAGCAAGTACGCAACGGCCAGCTGCCAGACTGAATCCATATTTTAGGCATCCGGACCCCCGCCCCAGCACCGCCCCATCCCTTTCCCCTTCCCCACTGTTGCGACGCCCTCTGCTTCAACCTCACTTGTCATCCATCGCGCCTCACCACCGACACCGAATACCACCGCCGACCATCATCGCCGAACACCGTCGCCGACTACCAGTGCCGACTGCCAGCACCCTTGTCTTGTCCTGCGCAGCAATTGAACAATCTGTATGCTGCATTCTCCATCGTATACAAGACGGCAAGGGCCTGTTTCCACAACACACCCAATCAGCAAAACGTGGATATTCCGTCGGCCCTCACTCTGCGCTTTCGACCTTTGCCCTCGCCCTCGCGCGCTCAGCTCACTTTCCTCTCTGATCTTCCATAAGTCGCAACACTTGTTTGGCTCGAGAGCCGTTTGCTCTTCTTTGGCCATCATGATCGGCTGGTCAGGGCAAACATAATCCCAACCAGTGCCGTGAGTCAGCATCATCATTCGTCTTCTCTTCTTCAACAAGGCATAGGCGAAGACCCGAGTGTATCGCTTGTCCGAGCCTCGGCGGCTGCCAAAAAAAAAGATGGACTCCAGCGTACCCATGATACTACCCAAAGGCATCGTAGTCAATAGTACGAGCATCTATCAAGAAGTGGCGAGCTACCCCGTTGTCCCGGCTGTCAAGATATGGGAATATTGGCATGGTACGTAGTCTTTTTTTTTTTTCAATTCAGCTCAAGAAAGAGAGCTTTCCTATACATATTGTGGCTGGTCTGTAGTGACACCACCAAAGAATGAACAAAAAAATAAACTCACATGCGCGGTAGTGTATACAACAACAAACAAGAAGCTCAAAGACCCTACGGCTCGGCGTCTCGAAAACTTTTGGTGGCAGGTCTGGGGTAGCGACCGCAGATATCTCAGCGGCCAGGCACTTGCCAGGATATACGAAAACATATCTGTTGGCCATGCTTTTGTTCCTCTGTACGGGCCTCCCAATCGCTGGGAAGGCCCTGATGTGAGTTTGTCTAACTTTCTTGCTTGCTTGCCTAGTTGCCTGCTTTGTTGTTTCACAAATGCTATCCTAGTCACTGACGAATCACGTCCAGATTCCGCCATTGACCAAGCAGCTCATCGTCGCACACCTTAATAGCGGACACGGCTGTACACAGGACCAGCCGGTGCCTCCTCGAATGAAATCAAACAATGCGTCCTTTAGAAGTCTATCATCAAGCGCATCGAAACCTCCACCGCCACATCCTATCTTGAAAAAGTCTCGAAGCCCATTTGTTGCAGGAGGGCCTCGCCCGACAGCTCGTTTTGCCTCTCCACCCCCCGACTCTGACCGTGAGGACACAAAGGAGAGTGATTTTCCCTCATCAGGAAGTACGACCACGGCGAACTCGGAAACGGTCAACATCAAGTCGACTAAGAGGCGACCTGATGGTGCTCAAAAGCTCATGAATGCTTCGCTAGCTTCGACACCATCAACGTCATCCCCGTCTCCATCGACTACAGCGACATTGACGACACCACCAACAGTGCTGCCAACAACAAACCGCCCAGTCATGAATAGAAACCAAAGTCCTCAGATTTCGATGGCCATGGCTGGTACTCATCGTGCACATTTTTCATTCAGAGAGCCACCGTCGCGGGCTCAAACACAAAATGGAATAAATGCACCCGTACTGGAGCAATCTGCTGCCGCTGGTGCTGCAGGTGCGACGGCGAGATCAGAGTCAGGAGAATTCAGGAATCTGGGCAATAGCATGCAATCATTCACGCAGTCTCCAAGACTCAGCGCCAAGGCGGCAGGAAAGCAACCAGCGGTAGCAAGAAAAGCTAGCAACGACTTGACCAGAATACCTGAAAGCGCAAGTCAAGCGACGTTGCCAACAGCGGTGTCGAATCACTCAAACTGCCTCGCACGAAACACATATGAGCTGCGGTCCCCTGTTTCTACCAGATCCATATCACTAACCCGAACTGACACGGACAGTTCGTCTACCACGGGCTCAATTTCCGATTCCTCGTCCATGATGGTCCGGTCCATGACTCAAAACGGCTATGGACGCAAGCCCTCAACTCAGGGCTTGTTCACCAGCGCAACCGCCACCACCACACACGTTGCAGCTCAAGGTCAAATCATAGATCAGGCCGGGTCCCTGCCAATATCTGCTATTTTCAATCAGCAAGAGACGACGGGGATGGTAGAAGCAGATCTTACTTCCCGACGGTCGGCCACGTCCCTCATATACTCACGCATGCTGCCTACTCAACCTAGCCAAGTTGCCAGTGTGCCCATGGGGAGGACCAGAAGTCAACTGAAGCTTTTGTTGGAACGAGAAAAGTCTCGTGTTGGCGACAAGTCACGTTTTCGCATCTAAGAAAAGTCAATGACTCATGCGCTACTGTCTCGTCTCACTTCACTTTTTGGAGAGGCGAAATTGAGATCTGGGCGCATTCAATCGTCATTGAATATCGAGCAGATGACATTTCTACCCTGTTTCACCAATATTTTTCCATGTGTCCTTTTTTTTTTTGATCTTTGTCCCTTGTTCTTTATCTCCTGTTGCCGGCCTGTGTCTATGACTTGCGAACGAGAAATGTTTGCTTTTTTGTTTTTTCATTTAATGCTGCTTTACCCATCCCACGCCACTACAGAACTTTGCCAGGACCAGAAAAAAACACACGGCACAACTTGTACATATTTTCCTCCTACAGTAACGCATGGCCAATTCTCCCTGTCAGGTAGTGACAGTAACCACGAATGGGGTTTACAACCTCTGGTTTCTCGCAACTACCTGATCCTGACCTTGTGTTCTTATCACTTGGTCCCCTCCCCCCATCTCATCATATATACATTTACACACCTCGATATACTATGGTAGGTTGAGCAGGAAAGAATCGTACAGGCACGTACGACACAATGAAGCGCCCATATCAGCACCCAACACAAAACATCATGGGCAAAAAGGACAGAGCGAGATGAACAAGAAAGAACATGGTGCTGCGTCAAGCGTACATCCATCCATCTTGCTATTAGGCGTGTTCTGTTTTTTTGTTTTCTTGTTATTTTTGTTCCTTCTTATTTTATGAGGAATGCCCTGGTAGGCAAGACCTAGTTTACCCGTCTCTTTGTAGCTTGGATTTGAAGAAGCTAAAAAAAAAGGAAAGAACAGCACAAGCGTTCTAAGTGAGTTATTGTCCCTAATTTAAACATTTTTTATAATATATATGTATATTTTTTCATATGGACTTGGGGTCATGGGTGAGAATAAGTAAACGGGAAGTCCTTTTCCTTCCTTTCCTTTATAACGGGTTCGTTTTTAATAAATATTACTTTTCTTCTAAATAATTCTGTTCCTTTTAAAAAAGAGGTATTGTGATATTAAGCAGTGTGGTCTAGATATCAGATAGTCGGTTGGTGCGTAGTATACAGGGCCTTGATATTCTTGATTGCTTTCATTATTTTTTTTTTGTCTGTTCTTACTTGCATTATGTAATTCTTTTCAAGGGTGTTTTTACGGCAGTGAGTAAGCGACTGCGTTAATTAAAGGGAGATTATTTTGTGTATTTAGCTTGTTTGCTTTTCTCTTTTATGTATATATTTTGTGTTATTCTCTTTTTCCTCTTTTTCCTCTTTTTCCTCTTTTTCCTCTTTTTCCTCTTTTTCCTCTATTTAATAAAATAAATCATATTTTCCTTCCTTTTTACAGCAAACAGCAGCATCCATGGTCAAGTAACCCGCCGGAACCATCATCACAATACATCAGGCTCGGTCGTTCTCAACATGCCATCATACAAGTTCAGTTCAAACAGCTTCAGTTTCATTTATTACAACCCTGGTGTCAGTACTCATCACGAGGGCTTTCATTCGCGTAAGCAGTTGCATCCTGGCACGACGAACATGGACCGACGAATAAACACCCTTGACTTGGTGCGCGGTAAGGAGGGACAAATTGGTGCAAGTAAAAGCACACCTGTTTGGCTTTTAATACAAAGATTCTGCTAGACCAACACGAGAAACCCACCCTACGGTACATTGTTATTCAGACGCAAACCTCGCAACCAGTTGCTCCAGTCTCCATTTTAGGTATACCGTTTCCAAGCGAGATATTATGCATTCCCATTGCGATACCAATATGTTTTGTGTGTCATATAAAAAAGAAGAGCACAAATCAGACAATGTTAGTACGGCGAACGAAGCAGAAAAGGGGAGGAAAAAGAAAAAGAAAAAAAAAAGAAAAGGAACAATACAGGAAAGGGGTTCTTCCTTGAATCCCGTAGCATAGAAGGGTCTGGCTCCAACCACGACGGAAAGCCCAAGAGACTCGCAAAGAAGAAGCAGGTCGACATGACATGGTGGGAAGTGAGCAATGCTTTGTGTCAAAAAGAAAAAGGATAAAACAAGGAAAACTTGAGAACGTCACGTCCAAATAAGCATAAATACGCCTGAAAAGGAAGAAAACCATCGAGAGGGCGAGGGGGTGATTGCGTTTACACGGAAATGACGAAGCATGAGAAAAAGCATGAAGAAGAAGAAAAAAGGGAAACCGAGAAACAAAAAAACAAGTCGGGCTCAATGACTCGTTTGGTAACAATCAAATGTACATTTTTTTCGCTCGCGGTCGTCAACCCACAGAATTCCACCAAGTCCAAAAATAGGAACTCGCATGGCGGAGAGTCCATAGTGCCACCAGATAATAGAGCACCACGCTGTCTAGTCGTGGATACCAAAAATCTTCCGCAGCGCACCAAACTTCTTCTTTCTGGCTTGTTGGGGTTGTTGCTGCTGGAAACCAGCCTCGGCCAGTCCGGCAGGGATTGGCGGGACGGCTTCATTCGTATCAAACCGGGCATGAGCAAGGCCAACGAAGCCCTGCGATGTATTTCGACGGCGCAAAAACGAACTCTTCTTCGGCGCAGTTACAACGCCGCCAGCGGTGGATGGTCGAGATGGATCTCTTGGCTTACCATTCTCCGCCTCGGCGCCATCAACGTTGGACAACGGCCAACTAGGATCACCCCTGTGAAGAGAATTGCTGCGAAGACGAGCTAGTTCCTCAGGACTTGTCTCCAGGACAATGTCTTTTTGTTCCACGCTCTCTCCCGCCTCCTTGGAGACCTTGTCCGACGTGCCCTTCTTCCGGCGGAGAATGGACATGAAACTGCCTCGTCGAGAAGCAGGCCGAGTCGTGTCATTCTGAGGTAGCGGTTCGATAATACCACGGCCAGACCGACTGCGCTGAAGTGACAACGGCCGCCCATTCGTCAGATCTCCGCCGCGCTTAGGCTGCTGAATGGTGCCATCGTCGTCGAGAAGCTCGGGTGGTGCCACTTCGCGACTCAGCATGCTGGGCCTCGATCCAGCACCGTTACGAAGAGACTTTGGCAGGCCATTACTCTTCGGCAATGGCGCGGGCTCCTCGTCATCGCTGGAATCAGCAAATCGGCTTCGGAAGAACGACGGGCCAGTGTCTTCTTCGTCACTCGAGTCGGCAAACCGGCTTGCACCCTTTGATCTTCTGCCAAGTCCCACACCCGGCGACTTCTTGAAACTGCCTTTTTTCAAGCGCGAGCTAGAGGATGTTGGGCGATCTCGTAGCGAGTGGCGCGTGAGGCCCGATCCACCGCCTAATGGTGACGAGATCTGGGATGGCGAGGATGAGAAGGAGTTCCTCCTGAAGCCTTTTGGGGAGAGAGAGCGCAAGCTGAAGCGCTTGGCTGGACCAGAAGGTGAAGACGGCTCACGCAAACTTGACCGCATCGATATTCGAGCATGATGAGGGTCATTTGATACTGATGCTGACCGTCTGCGCTTGAAACTACTTTCACTGTCGTCTGAATCACGACGCCGCAAGGTAGGTTGAATGATCGTCGAAGAGGTGAGATCATCCGATGACATGGTGGTTTTGGAACTTTTTACGAGTCCCTTTGCTGGTGGCGACTGGTGGTGATATGACGCAGGTCGGTCGGAACTGGACACCGTTGAGCGCAGAGTATCGCCGTTTGAACGACTGGCCCGCAACGACTGTCGCATGACTATTCTGGGAGACGCGGATGGAATTGTAGCGGACGTAGGTCTTGAGACAAGGGTTTCTGCAGTCCGTTGTCGAGCAACCGACTTCGCAGTGGCCTGTCCATTTCTCATCGACTTTCTCATGCCTCCAGGCGTTTCTAAGCTCGAATCCGGTGTCGGGGCTGGAGGATCTGCTCGCATAGATTGACGCATTGATGTGCGTTTCTTTGGTTTTGGGGCATTCGCAGTCGTCTTTGCCTGACTCGCAACAATAGAGGCTCGTTTGGCGGATTGAGTCGCCGCATCCATATCCGGCTCCTCTGCCTCATCCTCCACGTCCACCTCGTCTTCCTCATCCTCCACCTCGTATTCCCTCCCGTCCTCCTCGCCGCTCTTGTCCTTTGTCGAGCGCTGTGTGCCTGACTGAACCCGATATGATTTTTCACCGTTCAAGGCTGGCGCAGTGACGAGTGGTCCAGTGTGAGGAGCTGTAGTCTTACGAGTAGTGCTTGCCTCCTCGCCAGTTTCTGAAAGAGCTTCAATTTCCAGCTGACGACGTTTTTCAACAGACAAGCTTTTCCAATATGCTTTCGCGTTCTCCCAGTCATCCGGGACTGGCATGCCTGTTTCTCCCGCGAGGGTATCCATAGTCGGTTGTGTTGGTTCGTCCCGGTCCACGGTCTCGGTCGTAGCAGCAAGTTCCTCTTCAGCCTCCTTTTTTGGAACATTGTTGGTGGTGGGACTAACGACAACCGCGTCCAGCGAGAGAAATCCGTCGCCCTCAATTTCCTCAGGGTCCTCATGAAGGTCGCTGAATCGACCAGCCTCCACCTCTTCTTCTTCAACTATATCAGTCATGCTAGCACCGGCTGTGGCCTCCCCGATAGGATTTGGTGCAAACATTCCTGCTTCGTCTGGTTTATCATCGCCGTCTGCCTTGTCTGTAGAGCTAACCTGCGCATTGGAAAAAAAACCGGACGACGATGGCGCATCGGATGAAGATGCAGTTGCGCGGGGGCTCGGCTGGGAAACTGAAATGGTGGGAATAGCTTCACCCGCCGTGGACTGCACCGCGCTGGTTTTGGACGGAGTGGCAGGGGTCGCAGCTATGGTTTGATTTAATAGAGTGAGAGCGGTGTGTTGTGTATCGTCTTCGTCTTCGGGTTCAGTCGTCGCATCGGTATCGAAGTCATCGTCCGAGCTTTCTGCATGGGCACTCTGTTCTTCCTTGTTTTCGATGGAAGGTGGAAACGTTGGGAGAGGCTCTCGGTACTTCGATGTGTTAGCAGCATTCCTCGATGCCAGGTCCTGCAGAACAGGGGCTCCAACCGTGGCGCCTGTAGATGGACCTACAGCGGTGGTCGAAGGTCCATTTTCGGCAGTTGTAAATGTACGGTCCGAGGGACGAACCAGCAGCCGCTCCTCTGGCTCTCTGATCTTTTTCTCGCGAACGCTACCAAACTGAGGTAAAGCTGGTCGAGGCGTCATGGTTTCGTCTTCAGCAACAGTGACAGTTTCCTTTCTGCCAAATTTGGACACGACGCTGTGCCACGGCTTCTTGCTTTGAGGACTCGGGATCATGGGAGACTCTGTTCCCCGAGGCTGCGCAGCTTCGCCGACGACAACAGTGCTTGTGTCATCCCAGCTGACTCGCGCGCTCTTCTTTCGCGCTAGTGTTGGCTCCTCATGATCGTGAGGGCTGAATCCACGACTGCTAGAGGCCTCCGAGCCGTCGTCAGAGGGTGACACGCCTCTAGCACTCGCGGCCAATTTCAGAGCTGACTTTCGAGGCGATACTGATCGGGCCGGTGGTTCGTGCTTAACGACCAGTTGATTACCTGGCGACGCGCCAAAATGAGCGGATCGGGCCGGACTCTCGGATTGAACTCTGCTGTGACGGACTCTCTTCTCGACTCTGTTTTCTGGCGTCTGGGTATTTGGCTGAGGCACACCAGAGTTCCCAGCAGCGACGACAGGGGCTGCGACAATCTGCTCCCTATGATTATTTTGCGCCTCCACTTCTTCGAGCTGCGACTCTTCCTTTACTACTGACGGCTTCTTGGCAAGAGGGGGTCTTTTTTCGATTGTCTGCTCTCTATCCACCTGTTGCTCGTCACCACAATCGGCTCCGGTCTGCGAGGCCAAGGGTTCCTGCCGCATCTTCTGCTTGGTCTTCTTTTTCTTCTTCTTTGGCACAGCGTATTCGGATGATGAGTTGACGACTCTGGGAGCCGCAGAGGGTACAAATGTTGGTTCCGAACCGATGCTCGACTCACGCACAGGCGGAGGGCGACCGCGGTCTTGGACTGTGTTTTCATCCAAGACGGGGGCCATGGTTCTTCCATTGACGGTGCCTCTGGAGAGATGCGAGCCGGTTCTATCCAGGGAAGTTGACTTTTTCTTCTTTTTAGGCTTTTCCGACCCGTCGCGCGCATCTTCTAAGCGGCTTAGAAGCTCAATTCTAGGCACCATTCGTCGCGAGTTCGGATCGTATACGAGAGTATGTTCGTCGACGGAAGAAGAAGAAGGGGACAGAGCCCTAGCCCGAGGGTAAGAAAAATTGATCGAGGGACTGACGCTGCCGGGGCGTGGCTCAGGAACATACGTTGAAGAGATTAGCGCAGCATCGGCGGCTCGGGGTTTGGCGTCTCTAACGGTGGCAGCACCAAACCAAGATGGTTGACCGCCATCTTTGAGCTTCTGGCTCGCGGTCCTAAATGGTTGAGTCTGCAAAGCAGCTTTCTTGGAGCCCTTGTTCTGGCGGTTAGTTGGATGGTTGGCCATGATCTGGTCAACACTGGGTATTGCGGGAACAGGCGGCACATGCTCCCTTGGAGCTGGACTGCGACCTGGTGAGGGTGTGCGGAAAGTCCGCTCCATCATCGAACCCACACTGGGGGATCTGGTGAGCTCGCGACGTCCTCTCACACTACCGCGGAGAGAATTGACAGAGGGGCTCCTCCTGCTGGCTCTTTTTGACTGTACCTCTGCGACATTCGTCGGGGTCATCGGCCGTGCCCTGAGAGCGGCGGCGGCGGCGGCCGAAGACAAAGACGAGTTGGAGTCGCGTCGACTCATGAACACCGCTGCTGCTGCGGTCGCGGCATTAGGATCCGCCGTCTCCCTGGTCAAGGGCTAAAGAGGAGTTTGATTAGCATGTTGGTTCCCAGCGCATTCATCGACGTAGCAAGCGAACTCGTCGAAACCCCGCGTCGTGCGACGCGACAGAGCAGATTATTCCATGACAGCGGCCAAGCGACATGTCAAGCGCTTGGCGTGCGAGAGCCATGGCAGATAAGGGGGCAGAGAGAACTCCAGGCCGAAAGAAAGGCCACGCGAGCGAGGGATGCTCATGTGGTTTGTATGGGCTGCATAGAATGCCTGGAGTGCCCGAATTGTATGGAATGGGCCTTGGTTGCAATTGTAGAGCGCAACTTACTTGGGCTGGAGGCTGCCGCCTCCGTGAGCCTCCAAACATCGTAAAACGGTACGACGAAAGAAGCGAGGCCCGGGGCCGATGGTGACGGTGAGCTTTCTCAACAGCAGCAGGTGGGCATGGAAGCCAAGAGGTAAAGTATGTATGTGTGTGTGTGGTGTCGGGAGTCAGAGCAGGAGGAACCTCGTGGAGTCGTGGGACAGATTACGGGATAATTGTGGGAAGAGAGTCTGGTTGTGGTAGACGATGGGATGGAACAGGAAGAGGAAGATTAGGTCGCGGCGGATGCACCGGAAAGCAGGAAAGCAGGAAAATAGAGGACGCAGAGGAAGGAAAAGTGAAGGAAAGTGAAGAAGAGAAGGGAAGTGAAGTGAATTAGATCGAAAGGGAAATGCTGCTGGAGAGAGGCTCGGCGAGAACGGGAAGTCGATGAAGCGAACATCTAGCGCATGTCGTAGCGCATCTCGGACGGGAGCGATAGCAGGACGTGTGTAGATGAGGTAATGAAATTTTAGGCCGGCGAGTCGGAACTTAGAAGTAGGAAGAGGCGATTAGGGTCGAGTCCGTCGCTGGGCTGGCGACGAGCGATGGTGCAAGCGTGGGCGAGGCGCGAGGCTTGGGCGAGGCGCGCGAGATGATGAGGACTGAGTAATGAACGAACAAGCCGATGGACGATTTCGAGACGAGGCGAGACGAGGCGAGACGAGGCGCGGGCCAAAGTCTAACTCAAGCTTGAAGCAAGCACCGCACAGACCAATATCCAATATGAAATGACATGGATGAATGATCGCAAACGGCCAGCCAATAGCCAATCCAGGCGATCCGTCACACTGCGGCCCCACCATGACGACACTTGCAAGTTGTCACAGTGTCAAGGCTCAACTCCACGCGAAACTAGGTAGTTTTCACCGGGCGGAAGGAGCTTGGTCTCTTCTTCCTTCTCTTTCTGGTCTACCTCGAAAAAAAAAAAACCCGAAAGAAGGAAAGAAAGCAAAACCATTCTTGTGTTCTGATGCGCATTTGCATTTTTCGGCTCCATCGTGTCTTGTGTTGTCCGTTGAACAACATCATGTGCATGAAATCTGCTCCAAATGGTGCAGAACGAGACAGACCCGGGCACTTAGAGTTGTGGAAAGACTTGCAACTCCATCAATACTGCAACGTCATCGTCCGTTGGTCTGGTCGATCGAGGTCAGCCACAAACCGGTCTTTTTTTTTTTTCCTTTTTTTCCTGGTTGCCGCCGATAACCCGATAAACCCGCCTCCAACGCGACTTCTTTGCTAACAATGCGTATTTCTTTGTGTACAATGCCGATTGTACTGAGCGGACTGATGATTCTGGTCATTCTCCTGGCCCAGCCGTGTGCTTTTTGACGCCGAAAATACTCGCTTACAGTTACAATACATTCCTTTCCCACCACGAGGCTTGCTGACCAATTACACCCCAGTATATGTTTTGCGCAGACACCATGGGTTCATCCAGGAGCTGAACCAAATAGAACGAAGTAGAATCTGCCCTTCCTATATCGATGATAAGAGCAAGGCAAACCCTCTTGGACCACGAGCTTGAACCCCTACAAACCAGGCCATTCTCCAAGAGACCCCAACTCCGGCGTCAAAGATTCAGGAGGAAAAAAACGAAACATATTCGCTGCAGTGAATGAATAGGGAACATTCAACTCCACGATGCGCTTCAATAACATCAGCACCTCAAACCACACCCTACATATCTACTAGATGTGGAGGGCTGGCTAGATTACAGATATTAGATACCATACATCCCGTGATCTATGATTGCGAGGAGAGCCCTTCTCGATATATGTAATCCAGTGTCCATCCAAATCCAGCTCTCACAACGGGAAAAATGTCTTCCGATACGTGAACCAGCCGATCATCTCTCCCATGCTCCTTTCATACCAACGCAAATACCACAATCTATCCAATGACGTAATTAGTCTCAGGTCATTTTACACAGGCCTGCTTCACCTGCAGCGTTCCAGTCACGAAATGTCACGGGACTCTTATTGAAAAGACAGACATGCTCCTCCAGAAAACGATGTATAAATGCGGCGGCTACATGAATTGATTCACATTACTGTCGTGGGCGACATGGATCTGGAGTGAACCGCTGGAGCAGCATATGACCATTATACTAGTGAGGTGTTTCAAGACCCGTCGACTGAGACGATAACAACCATGGTCAGCGTTTTGTCCATCTACATACGTGCTTGGACGTGTCCGGCCATATTATGTGGCATGCTATGAAGCTGAAAAGATCACGGGAATCCAAGCTGATAAAGACTCGTCATTCTCGTCGCCCCTCTCGGTCCAAGCAGCACGCGCTTCCAGTCTGCGTGGTAATCATGAGTGATGTCAACAGGGCCTAGATTTCAAGCTATTGCTACAATTCTAGACAGACAAGCGCTGGCAGATTCTCGTGCGAAGAATCCTGTTCGAATGTTCGCTCACCAGGTCCTCCGACATCGACTTCTTCCAACACATCTTTGCTACAAAAGTGGATGGCCCGCCTTCTATCATGTAGAGCCCTTTCCTCACCGATCAGGCTCCACGCTCCCGACACGTCACTTCTTCGAATGTCCCGTAATCCCTGGCACCGCTGCCAGAAATGACCTCGAATACGGCCCACTGCACAAGTGGACCGTAATCACGGCGCCTCCATGGCTTCATAAGACAACACGAACATTGCTCACCAGCTAAGTCTTTGCTCGGTTGCGCCCTACGTTGCCAGAACCTTCCCTGAGGGGGTTCTTATGCCCAGCCAAGGGGTCACCGCAATCGTCTTCGAGCTCATCGTCATATTCTTCATCAGACTGTGTCGATTGACTGTGGCCATGATGTATTGGCAAAGTTTCATGATCATCTACCAAGTCTGCCGGATGATGATCGTCTTGGTTTTGCCCGCTGGAGCCACCCCTGTTCGACCCTCTTACGCTCTTCTTACTTTTCCGACTCTTTGCTTTGGCCTTTTCCAGCAGTCTCTTGCGTTCCGCTTCTTCCTGACGTTGACGGCGATCTTTGATCTCATAATCTCGAATCAGGACGCGAGGGGGCTTGCCAAAGATCCGTTCATATTCGCAAAACTCGCAGATCCACATGTCTTCTGCCTTGGGTGGGTTCTGGTGAAATTCTTCAGCAGCTAGATATCTTCGTTCGCGCGCTGCCGATGCCAATTCTTTCTCCAGCCGTCGGCGAGCTCTCCTGCGTGACTGAGCGCGTGACGCATTGCCGGCATCGACATTTAGATTGTTGGTAGTGGTCACAGTCGTTGTCAATTCACGAGTCTGGGGAAGAAGGTCCTGACGAGACAAGCTGCCTGCTATATCTTGTCAGCATTGGCGAAGAACAAACACGGCGTGGCCTCGCCAATGTCAAGATAAGACTTACTTGGCCATTGAACAGTCCCTGGGACTTGAGAATCGCATGTGAAGGTGAATTGGGCTGAAGTCGGCGAGTTCTGAGGATAAAGAGTATGTTGCTCGAGCAGGCTCACGTTCTCGTGCCCTTGTTGCTGAAGTTTCCCTGCATTCGCGATGGCGCTGGAGATGATGCCACCACCTTCGGTCGCTGTAATAAGTTACCAGTCAGTACATAATGACTTGACCAGAAAACAGTTTGAGATTATACACAAAGATAGAAGACGCTTGCATGGGATAACTTTACGTGATGGCCATTGGCTTCCTCCATCGTTCTGTGCCCGGGTCGGCCAAGAATTATTGTTACAGTCGGCAAGTGTTCGCAGTGGACTCCTGCCGTTTTTAGAGCGTCCTAGCCTGCCCCGGCCAGGTCCCGAGAAGCCTTGATTATTGCCAACATATCCTGCCAATAATGCGTTGCCAGGAGATCCATGATACGTTCTGTCTGTCCCATGATGACCCGCAGTGCCTGATGTCGTTGAACTCGGAGACAAAGTAAGAGCACTGATTTCACTGCCAAGTCCATGAGTCCCATTCACAGATAAGTCTCCTGCGGACGGTATCTTTCTTTTCTTCTTGTTATTGGTGTTCTCGAATGAGTCATATCCATCGACAGATGAGCTGGCCGAATGTTGTGGTTGGGAGACCTGAGGTGTTGACTGTCGCGATTGATCTTGTCGAGAAGATTCTCGACTGTCTCGGCTATCTCGTGGAAGGACTTCGGGTCGAGATATGGTCATGAACAAACTTCTATGTTTCGAGTACTCGTCTCTGGGGCTGTCTAGATGGGTGCTGTTCCGTGGCGAGCCGTTTGATCGTTCGTTGTCCTCAACATCAGAGGTTCGAATGGGAATCGAGACATTGATGGTGAAGGGACTTCTCTCATCTTTCAATGAATAGGGAAGGTAGTGAAAAAGCGGCAGAGTACCTTGCGTAGAAGGAGGGAAGGAGATGGAGTCAGCGACTTCTGGAGACAATCGTTCGCGAAGGCGACGTTTCGGCAGCGGCCGTATTGGCCGGTCTGGAAAGAGAGACGAGACGGTATCTGGGGCCATCATCTGACTTCGCCCTGTTCGGCCATGGCGAGACCGTAATGTTAGCCAGCCGATAGCGACCGAGGCAATGAATCCCGGGAGTATCAAATGTAGTCTGATAGACGATGCAAAGCGATGCCAAGAAGATGAGGATACAGTCATGACCAAGTGCTGCCCCGCACTTCAATAGAGCATGAAGATGATAGCCAGAGAGAAAACAAATAGACTTGTTGTTCAGTGGTAAATTGTGTTTGTGAGCCAGAGCTTGGCGTTGGCGAGGGGGAAAACTTACCCATACAACATGGCTAATCCGAAATCCTAAATCGCACACCCCGCAGGAACAAGCCCAACTCTCAAGGGAAGCAGCAGCCAGCGGTTGTGGCAGCTGGCAGCCACGTGAAGCAGATGGCCCGACTTCCTGCTGCTGCACGACCCGTCGACTTCTCGGAACCAGAAGATCCGCCGTGTCTTGAAGATTGCTCAAGCCTTGACCCTCAAACCAGGAACCACGAACCTCGGGTATCAAAAAAAAAAACCTCGCTGTGTGTGAGGCGCTCTCGTTTCGGTTGGGCTCCGAGGGCGGTGTCTTGGTCCCTGTTCAGAGAATAATTCGTTAGGACGATATGGCCGTTCGGCAGCTCTTCACAGAATGCACCAAGGCCACTATTTGGAATGGTAGGCAAGCAGGTGGATGGGCTGATGTAGTGGAAAGTGTCGAATGTGCAAATGATTAGGGTCGTGGCATTCAGGTCGTGGTGTGGTCTTTCCAAAGAGGCCAGGAGCATTGGTTGGGGGGGGGGGGGGGACGCACCAAAAGAGCAAGGTTCAACAGGAGGACGCACAAGGCCCAAACAGACTCGGCTAGCTCAGAATCAAGGAGAATCGAAGGGCCGAAGCGAAGACGAGAGAGCAAGACGCAAGAGGGAGAAGCTACGCGTCGGAGCAAACAATAAACATCCGACATATGTACATATGCTTGCAGTCTCGTTGCAAATGACAGCATTAGTTGAGTGTGCGTGGGCGTGTGGTGCGGTGCATACTGTGTGCACTGTGTCCCAGCCGCCTGGCTGCTGTGTCATCAGCCAGCCAGTACTAAGTGCCTACTGTGCTTGCCTGCTAACTCGCTGACAGTTTGACAGTTTTCATGTTGGCGGGATGGACAATGGCGCACTGGTTCGGGGGCATCGAGGCCCTTGTCACTGATTAGCCGAGCATTTTCCCCCAGCCCGGTGCAAGAGTGGCGCACTGTTGGTGGCCCGTGAGTGGTCAGCGCCTCTTCCGCGTCCAGCTTGCGCAGTCGGCAGCTGCATGAGTGTTGAGTGTTCTGGTCTGACTCTGGACTCTGGACTCTGCAGAGCGCGCCTCCGCTATGTACGCCGACCAGCCAGCCTCCCAGCTTTCCGCCATCTCTCCTCGCCTCGCCTCGTCTCGCCTCGTCTCCTCGCACCGTCGCCTTCCCCCTCCTCCGCGATCCCATTCTCTGCCATGAGTGCATTGTTTCGTCCTCTGGCCTACTACGTCATGACAACTCTTCAATCTCTGCCACCTACTTGCTGCTCTTGTCTCGTACCGTTTTCGCCTTTGTGACCAGCTCGCAACCATACTCCTCCCGTGGGTTGTTGTGTGGGACATTAGCCGCACAAATTCCAATCACCTCCAAGCACGATTCTTTTTCTGCCTGCCATATTGCAGCTCTATCTTTACGACACATCTTTCTTCATCTTGGAACCTGGTTCCTCTGCATCTTGGATCCGACGTCGAAGCAATTTGCCTGCCCGCTGCCCTGCTGACTCTTTTCAAGACGTGCGCTGTACCATTTTTCTCCCCGTTGCTGTCCTCGCCGGCCTGCTCCCCTCTCGCGCACGCCATCTCTTCAATGGCACCTCCGTCGCCACGGCGATCTTCGAGAGCTCGCGCGACCAATCCCCAGTCTCATCAATCTTCCGCATCCTCGGGAGCATCCGGACGGGCCGAGAGAAGTACCCGATCAGTCAATAAGCCTTCGTCAGAAAAGTCCACCCCAAGCGCGTCGCTCTCCTCCGAGCCTCTTGACGAGTTTGATGACACCCTTCTCGGAAGGAGACGCAAGCGTGGTCAAAACGACGACATCGACCGGGCACCGCGAACCGATAATCTAGACATGACCAATGGCAGTGATGATATGCAAGAAGACGAGGATGAGGCAGTCCGCTGCCTGTGCGGCTCGGAAGATTACCCCGGCCCTCCTTCAGTTGACGGCCCCGACGCCGACATCTTTGCCGCTATAGAGCTCACTGATGAAGTTACTGGCTTCTTCGTCCAATGCGACATTTGCAAAGTTTGGCAACACGGCGCTTGCGTGGCAATTTTTAGTGCAGAAAGTTCACCAGACGAGTATTTTTGTGAGCAATGTCGCAAAGATTTGCATAAAATCCATACCGCCGTCAACGGGTAAGTGTTATTCCTGAGTACCTACCAAGTATTGGTCTGTGACTTCCCAACAGAAGTTGTTTCGTAACACTACTTGTTCTCATGTTTCCTCTCATGTTGAAAAAAAAATGGAGAGACCGGACGCCCTAGGTCTCACTTTGGGTGTATGACTAGAATCAAGTGCCTAACGGTTTGCTTACGATGCCATGCTAACATAATGTGTGTCGCAGACAAAAATATTCGAAATATCTTCCTTTGAACAGGCAATCACGGACTACTTCCAGAGCCACTTCAATCGCAAAAGACGACAAAAATGGATCGAAAAGTTCTCGTCCAAGCACGGCGACTCATTCGTCGAAACGACGCTCAACAATGAATAGCCGCGACGCTGCCTATGACGACGAACAGTTACGCCGAGCTATTGAAGCTAGCAAAGAAGAAGGCGGCCAGGATGCGCTCGACCTGCTAACACGGCGAGCCAAACGAGGGAGAAGTGACAGCGAAGAGTGCGTTTACTCGATTGCACTTGTTCTTCTATTGGCCTTGAGATTCATGGAGAAATGCTAATATGTTCTACAGGAACAACAATATGAGTGTCAAGCGCCAACGCACAAGGTCTCAATCTGCTTCTCCACCGATCGAAAAGGCGGAAAATATGGATGGCGATGCATCGAATGATGAGGCGGAAGCACGGAACGGCGGCTCCAAAAAATCGAAAAGTAATAGACCTCAGCGAGAAAAGTCCGAAAAAGAAGACAAGGACCGTCAACGACAAGAGGCCGCAAGCAAACGCAAGGGGCGAGCGGAACGTCGCCGTGCAGAAGGTATCGTCAATTTCTCCTGAAGATTCATATTCAATCTCTCTATGAGTTACTAACTTCCTATCCTTTCTTTTTTTTTCGTCTGTGATGTTTCCTAGACTCGGATCCTTCGGATGAAATCGTTTCGGCATCTGCCAAGTTAGCGCAACAGAAATCTACGGAATCACCAACCAAAGAAAAATCGCCTCCACTTGCTCCAACACCAGATACTCCGCCCACAAGCCATCCTGTCAGCGGAAGCTCTCATAAGAGAGGAGCTCGAAGCAACAGAAGGGGCAAGGGGAAAAATCAGTACACGAAAGATCGTGAGGCTGAGGAGGGCTCACCTGTTCGTTCCATGTCCAGGGACATACAAAAAGGGGATGAGGCAACAACAACGGGTCATTCCAAGTCATCTGTGAACGAACACAAGAACTCCAAGGGGAAAGCGAATGTGGCCAATAAGATGAGTATGCTGGATATGAAGCGTCGTGTGGCCGCTATTATGGAGTTTATTTCCCGAACGCAAGTGGATCTTGCTGCTGAAGCGCCACTAAGCCAAAGTACCAGCGGCCAGGAAAGCCCCCAAGAAAAAGCAGGGTCTGTTCAGACAAGCGGCGAAACTGTCAACAGCAGCGCGCCAGATGCTTCAGATTCAAGTCGATTCAAGGAGCTGAATTGCATTGAAATGATGGATGTTTTGACACGAGATATGGTCCGATGGCAAAATCAGTACGCATGACGGATATTGGGAGGTTTTTTTTAACCCATGATTCACGAGATTGGAAAGATGGTCCAGTTTCGGTTATGCGTTTTTTTTTTTCGGTTTGATTTTGGGAGTTTGATTTGTTGGAGACACGGGGTATCACTTTTCTTTTCCCTTTTTTTCCCTTTTTCCTTTTTTTTTTATCATTTTCTTGTTTTTGGTTTGGGAATGACTTTTGAGCGACATCCGGCACGACGGCGTTGAATAGGTTCCTGCATCATTGGTGACGCAGCGACAATGGGGCGCAGCGTAAAAAACACGCGAATAGCTGCGACATTGCCGGTACGGAGAACGGAACAGTTGCACTGCAACCAGAAATTTCGAATATCTACCATGAGCGGTCCAGACGCGTAGCAGACGAAGGAGCTATGGAGCGCAAAACTTGTGTGTTGCCGTATTGGCCTTTTTCTCCTGCTGCTCCTCCTCCTCCTCTTCTTCTTCTTCTCTTTCTTGGTCTTCGTCTTCCTCTTCATTTAATTTAATGTACTGTCCGTACCGTTTTACTGGCTCTCCCTCCTCACCCTCTCTGCTAATATACCCTATTTGAACGTTGGATGATGAGGCCACCCCGTCCGTCATTATTATTTCAAAATTGGCAAAAAAAGAAAAAATAAGCTGAATTGGAAAAAAAAAAACTGATTTTTTATTTTATGTTGACCCGTGAGGGTGGTTTCTTTGTGGATGTCGTATTATCCATGGTACATGTTGTACAGTTTTTTTTTTATGTAGTCCTT
>SRPT01000490.1:0-23930 GCA_018360205.1 Claviceps digitariae | reverse complement strand
ATGCTGGGGCCATGAAAAAAGACGCAAAAAAGAAAAAAAAAAGAAAAAAGAAAAAAAGAAAAAACCAGATGAAAAATAAATAAATAAATAAAAAAATAAAAATACAACAACCCACCCCCGACGCAAACCTCCTCGTAAACTTGGGGGAGCCATAATGCTGGCAAGACTCGGCCGGCTCTGCAAACCTCGGATCCAATCGTCAAGTCGGTTCCATCTGGGTTAAGCCACTTTGTAAATTGACCCTTTCCGTACTAGTTGTCGGCTTGTTGTGGCTGTTCCAATTTCATTCCATCCAAGCAGCCGACAAAAAGGGCAGGGAAAGGAGGAAGGAAGAGAGGAAGAGGGGCTTGAGAGCAATTCCCTCGTGGATTTGTGGACATGGATTTGTGGATTTGTGGCGAGACCTGTGCATGACCTTCCTTCCGGCTCCTGCTGGCTGCTGCCCTGACAGCATAATCTTTGCCCCTGGCTGGCTGATTGACCCTTGCCTTGCTGGCTGGTCGTGGACGGCCCTGGCTGGTCCTGGCTGGCTGGCCCTTGCTCGGCCTCGCTGGGCCGCACTGCGCCAGCCAGGGCCAGCCAGGGCCATGCCCCGAAATTTGCCATTGCGCCTCTCCTACGTGTCCGGTCTGCTGTCTGCTTGGCTGTCTGAGAGCTTTAGGGACAGAGCAAGCCAAGCAATGGGCCGAGCCGGATGCGAGAGAAAAATAGACAAAAAAAAAGAGCGCACCCCGTCGAGGCTGCAGATGCTGCGCGTGTTTATCGTGCGTGTGTGTTGCATACCAGGAAAGCACTGCGAAATGGCAATGGCACGCAACAAGAGGCGATCAGAGGCGACCAGAGGTGACTACAGCTGACTACAGCTGACTAGACGCCACTAGACGGGTCTTGGGCGTGTTAGAGCTTCAGGTCAGCCAAACAGGTCGACGACGTGCCTGAGTAGTCTGCATGTGCCCCTCTCAACTCTCTTCCCACACGCCCCTCCTTCACACACACACCCTTTTCTCGTCCCCAAGTTGCGACTCCAGGCGCCGACTAATTTCCCTTGCTTGCCAGGTCCCTCCCTTTTTGGCCATGGCGATTCCATGTGCTGCCCCCCCCCCCCCCCCTGGGCGCTGGGCGATTTGCAAATGGTTCTCATCACTACGGCATCCCCCTCCCTTTTTGCATCCTGCTTCTTACGTACCGGCGTTCGTCTTCGACCTCATCGCGTTCCGTACTTCCAACAGAGGGTTTCGACTCTCTCTCACACTCCTTAGTCCTGGTCGATCGCTCCAACACGCTCCTTTATCTCCGCCTTCGTTTGATTCGAGTTTTCGCTTCACCGCTTGTACAACAGTAAGAACTTGAATAGGTGAGTCTTTTTTTTTGTCGTGTGGTGATGAGGTAGGGGGGACGAGCAAAAACCGTGTGCGAAACCTCTCATGGACACCATGGGTGTTTGACAGGGCCATCGAGCACAGAAACCACCAACGTTCACGAGAGACAAACACACACACACACACACACACACAAGAAACAAGAACCATCGCTGACCGTGTCGCAAAAATCATCAACAAAAAGACGGCCATTCGACGACAGTCCAGATGAAGAACCTCGTTCAGCTCGCCATTACGGCGACCTTGGCTATCGGCGCCACTGCCAATTCCCACCACCACATGCACCGTCATGCCAAGAAGCATGCTGCCCTGAATGTCAACAAGAGAGCCGCTGATGCCAATGCCCAGGCCGCAGCTCCGGCCGTCGAAATCGTTTACCAGCTCGATGGCCACACCTTGGACGCCAGCCAGGCCGAGGCCGGTCTCAAGGATGGTGAATATGTTGTTGTCGGCGAAACAAACCCCGTCAACCCTTCGCCGCCTCCTGCTCCTGCTGCCCCCAAGCCAGCGCCAGCGCCAGCGCCAGCTCCTGCTCCTCCTGCTGCGCCCAAGGCAAAGAATATCGGTGCTCAGTTCCTCGAGAAGCCGGACACAGACAAACATCAGGTTCCCAGCGTCCCTGCGCCAGCTCCAGCACCAAAGAAGGAGCAGCCTGCCAAACCCAAAACACCCAGCCAGCCCAGCCAGCCCAGCGTGCCCAGCGGCGGCACTGGCCTCAACGCCGAATTTCCCAGCGGTCAAGTCAAATGCTCCGATTTCCCATCCAAATACGGCGCCATCCCGCTTGACTGGCTCAACTTTGGAGGATACTCTGGTCTCCAGTTTGTTCCCAAATTCTCCATGAAGGCCTCGCTCAGCATCAGCAACATTGTCACCGGCATCACGGGCGACAAGTGCTCTCCAGGCTGCCTGTGTTCGTACTCATGCCCGCCCGGATACCAGAAGACCCAGTGGCCCAAGGCTCAGGGCTCCACCCTACAGTCTGCAGGTGGTCTTCACTGCAACTCGGACGGTTATCTTGAACTCACTCGCCCGGAATCCACCACACTTTGTGAGCCTGGTGCTGGTGGTGTGTTCATCCACAACGGGCTTGATGAAGTCGTGACAGCCTGCCGAACCGACTATCCCGGAACCGAGAACATGGTCATCCCGCTCGAGGCCGAGCCCGGCCAGACTGTCGAAGTGACCAACCCCATCCAGAACGCCTACTACATCTGGGACGGCAAGCCTACATCGGCCCAATACTATATCAACAAGAAGGGTCTCAGTGCTTCCGATTGTTGCCGCTGGACCTGCCCCAACGACCCGCTCGGCTGTGGTAACTGGGCTCCCATGGTCCTTGGTGTTGGTCAGGCAGAGGATGGTACCACATTCCTCTCCATTTTCCAGAATCTGCCCACCAGCACTGCCCTACTTAACTTCAACGTCGAAATCACCGGCGATGTCAACAGCAAATGTGCCTTTAAGAACGGGCAATGGATTGGAGGCGCAACTGGCTGCACTGTAAGTTATTCCCAAACCATCTCTTGAACCTCTTCCTCTCTCTTTCCCCTTTCATCTTCATTCTATCTTCTTCTTTCTTGTGTTTTTCCGTTTCCGCAAATACTAATTGGCATTTGTCTAGACCGGCATGAAGAAGGGCGGCAGGGCGACAATTCGTTACTCCTAAAACGCCCCCATCTTTTTGAGTATCGCGCGTGTTAACGTTTTGGATCTTCTTGTGCATATACTTTCTCATCAAAGCACCGAGTTAGGGGAGATGGAATATCAAGACAGCTCAAGCCCAGATGACGCAGCTCTTTTTTTTTTTTTTTTTTTTTTTTTTTTTTTCTTTTTTTATACATGTACTCCGGACTAAATGTCAATGGGAAAGTCAGGCAGAGAAGAATAAGGGCCACTTGGATGTAGCAACACCAGTGCAATGGTTGACCACGGCACCATCTATCCAGTCTGCTAGTCTAGAATCGACGGCCGATGCCTCTCTTTCGGTCTCGTTGGTGGCTCACAGGAATCCCAGTCTCGTCTGTCCTGTTGGTTTGGTCTGGGGTTTTCACTGCTCCTGTATGATGGTTTACTAGTTATTTTGTTCAACGCATGCTTTTATTGATCTTCCGTGCTTGCGTGTTTCCCGTGATGTGAGTTGCTGGTGTCCCCGGGGAATCTGCTAACCATCAGGGCGCCCTACCACAAAACCTAAGCGTACAGTGCGTGTAATTCCCGACTCTTCGCTACACAAGTTTAGTATACCGTTTTGTGATGACCTACGACACACCGGATCATGGGCTTTAACAACGCGGCACGCTTGAGTGGGCTCTGGGCTCTTTTGGGATGTGTATGCTGTTGCTGGTTCGTGAGAAGGTGGAGGGCGGATGGTTGGGGAGGTGATGTTGAGGGGGTTGGTTCTGTGGTCGTATTTTTGTGCTAGGTTTGTATGTGTAACATCGTTGTATACTAGTTTCTATCGACCAATGTCTTTTATGTACTGATGTGAGTACACTCCTGTGTTTATATGTTGATATATTTATATACTCATGTTCGTGTATACTATGGTGTTTATGTGCCAATGTCTTGATGTTCCAAGTGTTTTGATATAGTCTTTACGGTATGTACTGTATGTACTGTGTGGAATGTGTACTTGATACTCAACGGAATATACGCAATGAAGTTCAAGTGTGTGCTATTCAAGACATGGTGTATGAAATGCATTACATAGATACTCGTGTAGAAATGAATATACTCTATAGAACAATAAACATGTGCTCTATATAGTCAATCTGATGCTGCAGAATTCGAACCTGTGAGAGATATACCCTGATATGAACTCGGATATAATACTCT
The DNA here is from genome assembly GCA_018360205.1 of Claviceps digitariae. Taxonomy (NCBI): domain Eukaryota; kingdom Fungi; phylum Ascomycota; class Sordariomycetes; order Hypocreales; family Clavicipitaceae; genus Claviceps; species Claviceps digitariae. The sequence goes on along the minus strand of SRPT01000490.1, from coordinate 19,713 downwards.
GAAATACATACTCTGAAATACATACTCTGAAATGTATATGCTCTAAAATATATATAATATGAAATATATATGCTCTAAAATATATATGCTCTAAAATATATATGCTCTAAAATATATATACTCTAAAATATATATACTCTAAAATATATATACTCTAAAATATATATGCTCTAAAATATATATGCTCTAAAATATACATATATACTCCAAAATATATATACTCTAAAACATATATGCATAAAAATATATACTCAAAAACACACATACTCTCCAGTACATACTCCAGAATATACTCTACAAGACCTCCATCCCCAACCCACCACAGCACACCAGATGCATCCCCCAACATAACCCCCACTGCCATGCACACATTTCATTTCCACTACTTGCAGCCCACCGTCTCTCTGCACTTCTTCCTTGTAGCAAAAAAAAAAAAAAAAAAAAAAAAAAAACAGGCTAGCTGAAAACAAAGTGCAATCTTGTCTGTCACGATATGTACATAATGTATTGTGTCATGAAGCAGCGGGGTCTACTAAGTGCGTGATGAGAGGGGAGGGGGGACGGAAAAAAATGAATGAATAAAATGGAGTTTTTTTTTTTTTTTTTTTTGAAAAAGAAAAATACATAAAATGCATAACATACATAAAATAAATAACAGGAATAGATAGAATTCCTTTATTTGTTTTCCCTTCCAGAAGAGCATCTTGTTCAACATCAACCCACACATCTCCGACGAGTCTGCCCCCCCACCATCCATCCCTTCAGACAATGCTCCCATTCGTAATTGATAAGTGACCGCGGTTTCACTTCATTTTTTCTTTTTTTTTTTTTAAAAAAAGAAATGAAACTGTAAAAGTAGGTACATATCCGTGACGTGACATAGCTGTTATATTGATATAATCCCGATGGCATGTCAAGTATTGGAGATAGGGGTTTGGTAGGACAATAAAAAGTAAATAAAAAGACAAAAAAAAAAAAAAAACACTAATCTTTATCATCTACAAGGTGCCAATCCCATAATGCTACTCTTCCCAATCCCATCGCATTTCCCAATTGCCTTGATACGCTTGTAATAAAACCTCCCGTTGCTATAGTCGATTTGCCCTACACCATGCCACCATGCATTCCAATAATTTCTTCCTCTTGGCCCCCCAAACACCCCTCTGCCCCTCACAATTCCATGGCCGTTCCTACGGCTGCCTCGCGAGCCCGTCGAAGCTCATCACTTCGCTCTTCATTCTGCTCCTTTAGTCTGTCCTCGACTTCTTGCCGGATGCCACCGAGATCAGGCGGTATGCACTGCATCTGCACACTCGGGGCCGCCTGGACAAAGCGGAGCTGCTCCGAGACATGTTGCACAATCTCCTGCAAGCGCTTCTGGGGATTGCGATTCTGTCGTGGTTCGCCCAGGATTTGCTCCAGCGTTGGGAACAGAGTGTCGTGTCTGAACTGGTCACGCCAGGGGGCATGTTGGGGGAGCACGTGTTTAATGTTGTCTTGACAACCTATCGCGATGCTGGTCTCATATGTCCACGCTCGGGCGACGTTGCGGGGTGTGTACCCTCCGCCGCCAAAAAGAATCAGCGGGAGACGCATCTTCTTGCAGAATTCGACACAGGCTCCATGACCCTGGACCTGCAGGTTGAAGCGTCCGAGGCGATCGCCAGCGAGGGAGTCGGCACCACACTGCAACGCGATGGCGCTGGGGCGGAACTTTTCGACAGTTCTGCCAATAATGGTGTTAAAAAGCATGCCGTATTGCTCGTCCGTGATTCCGTCGTTGAGCGGAACGTTGAGGGCGTGATGGGCACCGGGATTGTGCTCATTCTTGGGTCCGTTGTCGTCCAGGGCACCGGTTCCGGGAAAGAAATTGGTAGGATCGTACTTGTGGAACGAGACGGTCATGACGCGGTCGGTCGAGAAGAATGCCTCTTCGACGCCGTCGCCATGATGCACATCAATGTCAATGTACAGCACTCGTGGATAAAACCGAAGCAGCTCGAGAATGGCAATGACAATGTCGTTGATATAGCAGAAGCCCGACGCCTCGGCCCTCTTGGCGTGGTGGAGGCCGCCACCCCAAGCTATTGCAATGTCCGACTGATTCGAGGTAATCTTGCGTGCGGCATCGAGCGCACCGCCCGCTGACATGGAACAATAGTCATACAGTCCGTCAAACAAGGGGCAGTCCGATCCGCCCAAATTGAACTTCAGGTCTGGGTTTTGACTTTCCACGTCCCGCGGCACGGGCTCTGGCAAGACCGTGCCGAGAAAATCGAGATAATCAGTGGAATGAAAGGTGGCTAGTTCTTCGTATGTGGCCGCGCGAGAGATGTAGTTGTCCATGGCAAAGGACATGCCGTAGGAATAAATGAGGCTTTTCGACAGGGTCAGGCGCCAAGGCTTCATGGGATGCGTCATGCCAAAGTGATGCTTCTCCATCTCTGGGTTGCAGTGGAAGGACACATTGTAGCCCTTGGGACGAGTAATGCCAGACTCCTGGGCGAGACGCTTGCATTTGTTATAAAACTTGGCATTGTCCAGCTCGCTGGGTTGGCCCAGAGGCTTGTTGTTGTATTGCTCGACGATGAGATGGTCGTTGTCGACATCCTGTTTGTGCGGCAGATAGTTTGGCTTGGGCACACGAAAGCGGTATGGATTCACATCCATGCTGGTCAAGCTCGGTATGTCTAGCCCAAGAGCCGTAGAGATTAGAGATGGCCGGCTGGAGCTTGGATGGGTCTACAGCCGGGACGCTTTGTTGTTGTGGTGGTTGTTGACGGGCGATTTGTGGTTTGCGACGAGCAACATCTGATTTGCGACTCTTGCGACACTTGAGACTCTGGCGACTGGTTGTTGCGACTCATGCCGCTCTGTCGTGAGAGACACGGGAGCGGAGCTCAGGAGCTGGATAGAATATCAGTGGTTTCTGCGAACAGGGCCAAAATAGGCTTGCTCGGGTATGGATGCTATCATGCGGTTGAGGACCAAGTCGTGTGGTGGCAGAGGCGAGAGTCGAGCGAGGATCGTCAAACTCGAGTCGGTTGAAACTGCCGTCCAACTTTGGAAGGAGGCAGGCAGAGTGAGTTGACGCGCGCGCAAGATGCGGCTAAGCCTATTCGGGCTGGACATGGAGATACCTTTTACGTTCCGGCAGTTCTGCACCGTGCAAGCGCAGTGATGGCGCGCACAGCGTGTGGTTGCAGCATGCAAGGTACCGGCGCGTACCAGCTTATACCACCTGGCAGGCGGGGGACACTTGACACTTCGATACTAAAGTACTGCGCCAGCTGTCAGCCAGCTGTCCGTGACTTGAGCCAGCCTTGCCGGGCCGCCGCCGGCCGCCAAACCTCGCTCGTTGGACGCTCTTGGCCTGCCTCGCCGTCTTTACTTTCCTCGTCGCCATCCAACTTCGAACATCCAACATTGAACATCGAAACCATCCAGGTCTGTCGACTGCAGTGCCGAGAGCCCCATCTGCATGGTATCTGGCACTCTCTCTGGTGAGTTGTTAGTTCTCCCGTTGTGTATGTGTGTATGTACATCCATACATACGTCGTTGCAGCATCTTTGTGTGTCGTTTGCCCTACCATCTACGCACATCATCCATCTGCCTGGTGCGAGGGGTCCGGTCCAGTCTCCGCGAGGAATGGTACATGCAGTTCATGCATCATTCGCTTCGGCTTTGGATTTCCATCACATTGCCTTTGACAGACGCATGCTCGGCCTGGCGTCTGTGTTTCTGGAGACATCAGACATGTCCATTGATCATCCGTCCGACCGAGCGGGCGGCATTGCGGCAGGACGACGGGGCGGCCAGTGACCCCTTCATGTTCCAAATCCATCATCACCCCCCCAGTCAGGCACATTCAGGCGACATGGAGGCCCAGCATAGCTTGCTTCGGCTTCCACAAGTTCCTTCCAGGCCTCTCGCACACACACACGCACACACACACGCACACACACATGCAGTCACATCCGGGCCAACCTTGCCGTCCATACATTCCCTGCCCTTCCTTCACCTCCCAACTCGTCCCCGACCGGCGACGACCGACATGACGCCGAGTTTCCAGTCGCGTTCATGTTTCCATTTCAGCTCTGTTGACGCCTGAGGAGTCTGCTCTTTCCGCCAATCCTGCCTGTGGGTCTATGGTCTAGCTACAGACTGTATGCGACCCGTGATTTCGCGACGCAGTGCCTGCCCGCTATGCTTTGAATTTCGATTTGCTACGATTTCTGTTTTTCTCTCCTTCTTCCCCTTCTTCTCCTTTTCCCTCTTGTTTTTTTCATTGTCCCAAAAAGAGGCCTAAATCGAGCCGCAAATCAACGGCAACACGCGAGCAACAAACAGACAAAAAAAAAAACCCCCCAAGGAACCCCACCGAATTAACATCATGCCTAGAGACGATCTTTCCATCGACTTTGTCAAGAGGATGCCTCAAGCCGAGCCGCTCGACCCCGGATTGATTCTCGATGATTGGATCAACCGAGTTCAGAACTTACCCGAAGAAATCCGCTTCCTACACGAGGAAATCACCGACAAGGATCGCCAGTACAATGAATGCATTCGCATGATTGACGATCGTGATGGCAAAATCCAGAAATGGATCAAATCCAACGGCAGCCACGAGCCGAACCCCAAAGAAGATCTTTTACGCGCCCAGATCCGCGATAGCTTTGCAAAAGCCGACAAGCTTGCGCAGGAAAAGATAGCTTTAACGCAGAAGCTCCAGCTCACCATGGACAAGCACCTGAAAAGTATCGACGTCCAAATCAAACTACTCTACGATCGTGCCGAACCTGGCTTCACCGACCCGGATGAAGTTCCGTCGTTGTTGCGTGCTAGTGCGGCCAACCATACAGCTCCGTCTTTTCGAGCCATCGATCCCTCTGCCAACATCACAACGGCAGGAGGAGCCTCAAGAGCCGCAGCCCCTCCCACGGCCCCGATTGCCACGTCACACAGCAACCCAGCGACCACACGATTACCGACCCACCCGAATGTCCGATATGCGCAAGCTCAGCAGGCTGGACTTCAACATGCTGCCTCTGCACCAACGACTCCAGCAGCCAGCATGATTCTGAATCGACAGCGCGAAAACTCGACAGGTCCAGCCACAAAGCGTGGGCCCCGAGCGAATGCGGGTCCTGGAAACGTGCCGAGCGCATCGAGCGGCCTCGCAAGACACTCGTCCCTGGGGCCTGGGACGCCGAAGAACTCGGCCGCCTCTGGTGCTGCTGGTGCTCCTGCCAGGGCCGGTAGTGCTGGTCCTCGATCAAGTTCGGTCAAGGCAAGCTCCAGTGCGGGAAGCAGACGAGGAACTCCAACTACGGGATCGCGCAAGAAGCCCCCAAACAAGTCGTCGCTGTCGCGGGTCAAGAAGGCCTCCTCGGCACGAAACTCACCAGCCTCCACGGCAGATAGTGATCTCTCGGAAGCGGAAAGCGTCAGCGTCGAGGGTGAGAGTGCGGCGGCGGAAAGTCGGACCAAGGCCAGCTCCACAGGAGATGCCAAGGCTGCCGGAGATGGCGATGTAGTCATGGCAGACGCCGATGAAGACGACGAAGAGGGCGGTGACGACAAGAAGTACTGTCTGTGCCATAATGTAAGTTATGGCGATATGGTCGCTTGTGACAACGACAATTGCCCCTACGAGTGGTTTCACTGGTCTTGTGTTGGCTTGAAGAGCGAGCCCAACGGCACCTGGTACTGTCCCGTGTGTACGGAAAAGAAGAGCCAGCAGAAGGCCAAGTGAAGGCAATGACAGTGCCGTGTTGGATGAAGATGAGCGAGGGTGTCTGAGATTTGTGGGTGGGAGTGTGCATTGGATTGAATGGATTGTAGTCATGGATTGTATTTTTTCACTTGTACTTGAACAGCATCATGGATGGAATCATGATGGAAATGCTTGGCGTTGAGGACTGAAATGGATATACCCGGTGGTTTTTTGTCGTTTTTCTTTTGTTGTTTTGGTTCGTCGTTTTCTTCCTCACTACTGTAAGGAGTCTAGGATTGTGGATAGCCAGTCCCAAAAGATAAGACGAATAAAGTAAAATACATTTTCTCTTAAAAAACAAAAACAAAAAAAAAAAACTCCACCACAAATAGCCAGCAACATCGTCGTATCATGACCGGCAAGTCTACGACTGCCCCGGAAATCGTCCCCCTACCTCGGACGAACACATCGAACCACCCCCCGTCTAACCCCATCGTTCTCCTCCCTCACCGTATCAACCCTGAGGCCTCGACTCCTTAGCTGCGCCACAAACTCATCCAGCGAGCCGCCGACCCCGAAATAGAGCTTCTTGGCGGCCACCCAGGCGGATGGGTCGGCCGCGGGGCCACACATCTCGGCTTCGCGCTCCAGCACCGACAGGAGCATGTCGCGAAAGGACTGGAGCGCAAGGGGCGAGTAGATTGTTTCGGCGCCGAGGAGCAGAGAGGTGCATGCGGTGGGAGGGACGCCGGGCGGGTGCGCGGGCAGGGAGTATAGAAGCTGGAGGAAGGGGGGGGACCAGGCGCCCGAGAGGAAGGACAGGCGGAGGCGGTGCAGGGAGAGGTAGGCGAGGAAGGAGTCGAGGAGGGAGGGGGTGAGTTGTAGTTCGCCGGGGAGGGAGAAGGCTTCGGGGAGGGAGGGGCGGTGGTGGAGGGCCCAGGAGAGGATGAAGTTGGGGAGGGTGACGAGCTGGAGGACGGTGGGGTTGTAGTCGGCGAGGATGAAGGAGACGGCTTGTTGGGTTTGGGGTTGGTCGGGGGGGTTGCCGGGAGAGGAGGTTTGCGCCGTCTTGGAGGCCATGACCCATTGGAAGAGCGCGAGAGAGGGGAGGGCGGTTCCGCAGCCGAGCTGTGGGGGGGGGATGTTGATTAGCCGTTGATATCATGTGTGTATGTACAGTGGGATGCAGATGATTTATGTATATGAGGAGAGACAAGATATTGCCCTCCTCCAAGAACACCATAAAAAAGCATCACAGTTCAACCACCGACGTATATACATACCTCTATCACACGCGCAGACCTGTCCCCCCACAACCGAGGATGACATCCCCCCCCCAACACCTTGACCAGATCGCCACTGCTCTCCCAGCTCTTGAATCCCCCCTCGTACACGCCCGTTTTGACATCATGCGCGCCCAGCAGGATTTCCTCGTCCTCGCCGTGGTTGCCGTCCCGTTTTGTGTCCTCCCGCCCCGGTGCTGCCTCGGCCATGAGCTGCACCCTGACGTCCCAGAGCTCCCGGCGCGGAAGACTCAGGGTGTGGCCGTCGTCGAGGCAGATTTCGAGGGTGGAGTAGGCGATCTTGGAGGGCAGGCTGGCGAGCATGGAGGATAGGCCATGGTGCTGGGGGGGCAGATGGTGCGGGTTGCCGGGGATGGGGAATGCGCTGGCAGGTCGTTGTTGTTGTTGTTGTTGTTGTGGTGCTGGTGCTGGTGCTGCTGCAGTCTCTGCGTCTATGTCGTCCCCGGAGAAGCTAAACGAGAAGGAGGCCATGGTGCGGTGGTGGTGGAGGTGTGTTGGAGTAGACGATTCATGTTCAAGGTGTGTGTGTGTGTGTGTGTGTGTGTGTTTTGACGTGCTTTTTTTCCCGTCCCGAGGTTTTTTTTCCACGTGGGGCCGCCGACCCAACCATCTCATCTTCATCTCCATCTCATCTCATCTCATCTCATCTTCATCCATCCCGATCCGTCATCCCTGGCCCTTAGGCAGTCCCCCATCACTTACCTTATCCTATACACGACGCCTTCCAGACTATTCTATCCCGACTATTCTCAGATCAAGCCTCTCCTCTCATCATGCGCTGCTCCTCCTCCATGCGCGCCGCCGCTGCAACACTCACCCAAAATGGTCTCCGACACAGCAACATGGCTCTCCTGCCGCCCATGTCCCTGTACAGACGCCTGCTGCGAGCTCATCGGAAGTATCTGCCCGCTGAGATGCGGCTGCTGGGGGATGAGTATGTCAAGGCGGAGTTTAGGCTGCATCGCAAGGTGGACAATCCGGTTCACTTGGTATGTTTTTTTTATTTTTATTTTTTTTGTTCTCTCTGTTTTTAGTCTCTCTTTTTTTTCTCATTTTTTAGTCTCTCTTTTTTTCCCCTTATTTTTTAGTCGCTCTTGACTTTCTCTCTATTTCTAGTTCTCTATGTTTTAGTCTTTATTTTTAGTGCTTTTTATATTACTTAGCCTTTTTTTCTCTCTTTTTATATCTTTCTTTACTTTTAATTATTTTATATATTTTATTTCTATCTTTCTTTTTTTTTTCTTATATACCTAGTCTTTTTTTTATTCTTATGTATTTTTTTCCTTTTTACCTCTATTTATTCTTAAAGGTTTCTGTATTTTCTATCCTCTATTTTCCGTTCTCTGTATTTTAGTCCTCTCTATGTACTCCCATGTTTCATCTCCCCGTCTCTGTCCATACAGATCATTAACACACCCAGATCGGCTTCCTCACCGAATGGCAGCTCTACGCCCAGAAAATCGAGGGCGATGCCTGGATCGGCGAAAAGGTGGACCAGGCGAAGCTGCAGAAGATGAGTGGTGAGTTGCGTGACTGAATATTTTTAAAATAAAAAAAATAAAATAAAAAATAAAATAAAATAAAATAAAAAATAAAATAAAATAAAAGAAAAAAGAAAAGAAAAAAAAAGAAAAAAAGAAAATAAAAAAAAGAAAAGAAAAAAAGAAAAGAAAAGAAAATAAAGAAAATAAATAAATATATAAAGGAAAAAAAAACAATAAATAAGCAAACAAAAAACACACATCTAACTCCTCCAGATGAACAAATCCAGCAATTGTACGACTTGATGCAGGCGATAAAACACCGCGACGGGGATGGCTCAGATGCGTAACGGGAACATGAACGTGGCTGTATTCGTATTCTGACTTTATATTATGTATCGATATTTGCTTTGCTCTGCACGTCTTTTTTGGTTACTACGGGAGCGGGATGTGGTCATATTGGCACGTTTAGATGTTTGGCGTATATAGTCGTCTGTTTATACATCAATGTATATATGTATAAATGTATCTATATGTATATATATATGTCTATATTGCATATTATATGTACATGTACTCCCGTGGTTTATCGTCCTCACCTCATTTCCAATGCCTCGGCTATCCATGCTGCCTGGATAGCACTCACCTTTTTAGCATAGTTCTTGTTAGTAAAGACATGTTCCAGAAACATGATTGCTTCCTTTTTCTGTCCGTGGAGAACACTCGCCGGGTGGATGGCCACGACGTGTTTGCCATGGATGGTCACGTAGCTCCCGTCCGGGGCCAGCATCGCCGTCTTGTAGGCGTAGCCTCGCAGGAAGCATTGCAGCACGGCCTCGGCTCTTTCCGGCATCAGGGGCGTGAATGGCTGAGGGTCCGGGCCGGGTGCTTCTTTCAGGATCTTCTCCTTCAGACATATGCCGCGGAGTTGTCGTCGAATGTTGAGGGCTTGTTTCATGTTTCGGATGTTGATCTTCTTCTTCTTGCACCACTGGATTCGGTCGGCGTTCTCGGCCGTGTATTGCTGCATGGTGGTCAGGTAGGTAATCAGATCGCCTTCTCGGCGTTGCACTTCTTTGCGATGGAGCTCCAGCTCCTCTTGGCCTTCCTCGGATTGCACCTGCAGAAAAATGTCGTCTCCGCTGGTGATGCAGGAGATGATGTCGATGGCCTCAATGACACAGTCGAAATCGGGGGCCTGGGCGGCCAGCAATACTGCGCCGAGGGGCGCAGGAACCGGCAAGCGTGCCATTTTTTGTCCAGCTGGGGTGATGGAACCATCGGCGTTTAATGCGCCAAGGTAGTGCAATTGGACGAGGGCGTTTTCAATCGCCACCGGTTCAGGGGCATCGATCAATGGAAAAGCGAGCACATCCTGGATCCCGCGCGCCTTCATGGTCAAGACAGCACCGAGAACATCGTTGCGCAGTATTTCCGGCAAATCTGTTTCCTGCAACGCCTCGAACGCTGCATCTGTATATAGTCTGAAGCACTTTCCCGGCGCCTCACGACCAGCTCTGCCCGTGCGCTGAACGGCGGACGATTTGGAGATTGGTTTGGCCAGGAGGGATTCCATGCCAAGACGTGGTCTGTACTGTTTGATTTTTGCCTTGCCGCAGTCCACCACATACCGGACGCCAGGCACAGTCACCGATGTCTCGGCAATGTTGGTAGCCAGAACAATTTTTCTAGTAAAGCGCGTCGATACAGGCTGGAAAGCCTCGCGCTGGCCATCGACAGACAGCTGCCCATACAAGGGCAACACTTTGATCCGTGGCATGTTGGATGCCAAGGTCGTTGCATATTCCTCAATGAGCTTCTGCACAGCCTCGATCTCTTCCTGGCCAGTTAAAAAGGCCAGAATATCACCGGGAAGAGGCTCTTCCACGTGGATTTTAAGTATCCTCTTCACGAGAGCATCCTGAATATCTGCGACTGGTTGAGCTTCGTGCACGACTTCCACTGGAAATTGCCGGCCTTCGATGTGAAGCACCTGGACGAGGTCACCGCTGAGGCCGGCTGGCGATGCATCAGCAAAGAAGGATTTGATAACGTCAACATCGGCTGTGGCACTCATGATGACGACTCGCAGAGGAATCCCGCCTCGCATTTCCGTGCCCGTGTGGATGATTTGCTTGAGAAACCCGACGAGGAGATCGACATCAAGACTTCTCTCATGAATTTCGTCCACCACAATCGCGCTGTATTGTCGCAAGTACGGGTCTCGCAGGAGTTCTTGGAGCAGTGTTCCTTCTGTGAGAAACTTGATCTTTGTGCCCTTTGGAACTCTATGATCGAACCGCACAGAGTAACCAACTAGTCCACGTCCGTCTGAGCCAACTTTGCCCAGAGGGGTACCGGCTTCCTGGGACACTCTGTGGGCGAGAGTGGTGGCGGCCACTCGTCGCGGCTGAGTGATGGCAATTGTGCCTCCGACGAACATCTCATCTTGAGATGCAGGGACATGGATTTTTTGCCGCCTACACCAGGACTCCCTATAGAGAAACTGCGGGACCTGGGTACTTTTTCCCGAACCCGTCTCACCAACCAGGACAAGGACGCGGCTATCGGAGCCTCGAAGGGCCTGTTGAATGTGTGAACGATACTGCCATATCGGGAGCTTTTTGCGAGTCTGGAGAAGTGCCGCGTCCTCGGCCTCTTTGTGATGATGCCGTGGCCGTTTGCCCGGGGGAATAGTTTGCGATGTATCAGACGCTTCCGGAGCCGATTCTTGAGGGTTCAAGACATGTTTCGCCGCCAAAGACGATGCCCTCTCCAGAGGCTGGCTATCTTTGGGCTCTCCAGAGATGGAAGATGAAGGCTCAGGCTTCCTCTTCACTGGTGGTGCCAGGTAGGCATCTAATGAAATGGTCTTGTTTCCAAGGGTAATTGTGTTGGACGTTGTTTTACGCCGCTTGGCCGCTTTTGGTGGGGACAAGTCAGAGGTCATGTCGAGAACCGACCAGCCGCATACAGGACGGACTTTCAAAGGATTTGCTGGGATTGGTAGATGGTCGATGGGTGAGAGGTCTGATGAGAGACTCGGAGAGAGGATTGAGATGATTGAGAGGCTTGAGAGGGTTGACTCTTGAGGCTTCAATGTTCTGGTGCAACATTGAAGATTGAAGGCTCTTACAAAAAAAAAACAAGTGGAGCCAGTTGACAAGGACAGGGCGGTTGATAGTGGGGCCTCGGAGACGGGCACATGCATGATGCAGGCACAGTGCACACGCACTTTCCTATTCACCAGACCTGCAAGCAATCAGAATCCAACACAAACTTGATTTATCTACATCTACGAAAAAAAAACATGAAAACCCCCAATGCCGCTTTTCTCATATTTCCAATCACTAGAACTGCTTCTGCCACCTACTATTCACCTACCGCGCACTTACACATCTGTTTGCCAGGGATGCAAAGTTGATGAACCAAAAACAAACAAACAAAAAAACAAAGAAAAAAGCAAAGGAAACAGACCTGGGAAAGAAAAGACATGCTCTATCTACCATGCATGATGATGTCGTCGGCCCCCATTTTTGAACTTGGCCCAAATAGTCCAAGACTGTCTCTATTTTTATTTTCTCTTTCTCTTTTCTCTTCTTCTTTTTTATTCCCAATGCTCCTCCATTCACAAGTGTTGCCTTGCATTGCTATACATGGCCCCGGATTTTGCACACTTGACTTGCCTCGAAACAATTCACTTGATACGGGCCAAACGTTCGCGGTTCATTCTCGTGGCGTCATCCACAGCATCGCTCTGTAGAAAAAGAAAATGAAAGGGTCAGCCTGGTCCGCGCAGGGTTCTGTTTGCAGAAACAATGTCTTGACTTTACCTTGCCCATAATCCTGTCAATCTGCTTGTTTTGAGAATCAACCTCCTTGCCAATGGCCCGACCAACCATGTTCATCATGGAAACCTGACCCTCGAGCTCTGTAAGTCCGTCATCAATCTGGTCTTCCAGCTCATCCGCCCCTTCCTCATCATCCAAGTTGAACTTGCCATAATCCTTCTTACGCTGTGCGAGAGGACGACCGGCGGTATTGATATCCTTAAACGTGGACTCCATCCGTTGAGTGGCAGCATAACCCTCGCGACGAGTGGCTTCTCTCTGCTCTCTTTCGGACCTGTGCCTGCTCATGACCTCATCGTCGGCTTTCTGCTGTCGTTGCTTAGATGTAAAGGGATTGTTGACATGGACGGCGAACATGCTACGGTTCAACGTCTTGAGCTCTGCAGCCCGGTCTTGTGCAATCTTGTTTTGATTTGCAGCGAGATCGAGATTCTTCTCCGTGTTGTGCAGCCGTTCGCCTTGAGCTCCGAGACGAGCCAGCGTCGCTTGGCCAATTTCATTCGCCTGTCTCGCCATCTGAACCGAGCGTGACACGGAGGAGGAACTTTCTTGTTGGATTTGCCGCTTCTGAGCAAGGATGGCTTGGACTTCAGCCTCCTCCTCCTCTTCTGCTGTGAGCTGCCGCTGCTCGCCATATCCGCCATACGCTCCGCCCTCCTGGCCAGGCTGAGGCTGTCCGTAGGGCGACATGGCTTGTTTTTCTGCTTGACGTTCCTGCGCGCCCGAGAAAAGAGCATCACGGTTTTCGTCAGCGTCGTTGTTCGTACGGCCGAAGCCGCCATAGCCACCAGGGCCACGAGCACCGCCTGCAGGGCTATTGTATCGGTTGGCGCCGTATCCGCCTCCGGAACCATATCGGTCGGCACCATATCCCGAGGGTGCAGGACCACCAGAGTTACTCCGAAGAGGTGGATTTTGCCTGCCAGCGCCAGCGCCGTATCCTGGAGTGAGACCGTCCTGACTGTTGGAGCGCATGATTTGCTGTTTGTCATCTCCTAAACCAGCACGAGCCTGCTGATACGGAGTGACGTTTGCATACCTGGCGTGGTCGGCGTAGGGATCGTGGGCGCCCTGCTGGGCATAAGGATTGTCTGATTGGGTCTGGGATTGCTTCCTGCGGCCGAAGAGCGCGTTGCGGTTAGCATCATCGCCATCTTCACCTTTTTTGCCAAAGCCAAACTTTTTCATGGCGGGCAGTATGATTATTATGCGTGGAATAGAGGGAAAAAAAAAGAAGATCCTCTTTGATTGAAGCGTCGGGTGGTCGGGGGGGTTATATCTTGTGCTTCTGGTATCGTGGACGAAATGAAGGGGAAAGGGATATAACCAAAGGAGGGTTGTGTTTCGAGACACTGACTGGGTGGGCGAACAGGGAGCAGGGAGGGACTGGAGTGCATGCATGTGGGCTCGCGGGGCAGGCAGGTGCTAATAAAAGGCTGGCTGGTGCCAAACGTTTACTCGTCAGCCAACAAGGCCCAGACTAGCAGCCCGAGGTGGGTACCATGACATCGACCATGATTCCGTGCATGATTATGATTCAGTGTGGCGTGGCAGCCCAATGCACCGCCACGTGCTCCGTGCTCGGGGTCTGCACAATGACCAATGACTCTTTGTTGGCGTCCGCGCTACGTCGTCGTCGACTGTTGAGCCTCAACTGTCGAATGTCGAATGTCGAATGTCGAATGCATATTCAATTCACAATCGCAAAGAGCTTTTGTAAATCCGCATGCACATAGGTCGATATCATCTCCCGAGGACGCACTAGATAAAAATTTCGACTCGCCCGTTACCGTTACCTGGACGGTGGACACAAGGATACATTAGCCGTCCTCTCGCAGATGGCCTCGATCTTCACGTACGACCCAGATCCTCCGAGGGTGTCCTCTCCCTGGATAACTTCACAGGATGAAAACACAGCCAACGCACTGCCGCGCGATATATCCGTTCCCTGCTTGCTTTCAGAATATGGGGTGAAGAAACTACGCGCTGAACCTCAGGAAGGACCAACAGAATATAAACTCCATCTCTTGTTGAGACCGAGGAGGTCGTATACGTCCATGAGCACGGCTCAAGCCTTGAACAACAACAAAAGCAACGCATCACAGCCTACCCGCATACAGGATTCCTTTTATACAACCGCAGCCGCAGCCACAGCCGCAACTGCAACCGCAAATGCACCCACTCTCAGCCTTCCTGCATCGTCGAACCAACCTCGTCGTGAGAGACTGAAACACCTGACCACTCAACTTCTATGGCGCCTGCAACAATCCTCCCCATACCACTCCACAAGCTCGAAAGAGCTCACCATTCCCGAGCTGCCGGATCGCTTCGCCGACTTAGCATCATCATCCATCAAATTGGAGCCGCTGGTGCCAGGTCTTGAGGAGTCCCGGGGTGCGCTTTATGAGATTGGAGTGTCGGATGATGGGACGTTGGTGGGCTTGACCAAGGATGAGATGGCCGAAAGCATCACGACTTTGCGTCTGATGGCCGCGAGCCTAGGTTGCATGGTGGATGTGCTTCGGATGATACGCGTTGGAGAATGCGAATGGGTGGAAACGACGAGAGAGGCGACAGACAACAGGATAGACGGGCAAAGTCACGAGACAGACGCAAGGGTTGGCGCTGGCGCTGGCAGTGGCAGTGGCAGTGGCACTCATGATGCTGTGAAACACGCGACGTTATGGGTAGCAGAAGCGCTCGTGATGCCCGATCTCGGAATACGGAATGTGGCACGCACCCGCGGCGATGCAGCTGGCTCGAGTCTACACGAAGCGGGGGACATGACATTGTCTACACCCGAACAAGTCGCCTTGCCAAGCACAGGAAGCTCGCCGACGCCTCAACTCAGGATTACTTTGACAGGTCCGACTACATCAGGCAAGTCCAGTTTACTGGGGACACTATCCACGGGGACGCTGGACAATGGTCGAGGAAAGAGTCGTCTGAGCCTACTCAAGCATCGCCATGAATTGGTATCGGGCGTGACCAGTTCCATCGCCCAGGAGCTGGTTGGGTACAAGGATGACGCAATCTTGAACTTTTCCCAAGCAAATATTGAATCTTGGGTTGATATTCATGATTGCGCAGAGGGTGGGAGGCTGGTTTTCCTGTCCGATTCTGGAGGGCATCCTCGATTTCGACGCACCGTCCTGCGTGGTCTCATGAACTGGGCTCCGCATTGGAGCATCCTGTGCATTGCGGGAGATGTTCCAGAAAATACCTTTACAGGCATTGATAGCCCAGCTGCGTCGACAAAGAACGCTGCCTCGTCTTCTTCATCTTCTTGTCCTTGTCCCTCTTCTCCTTCGTCTGCTGCTGCTGCTGCTGCTGCTGCTGCTACAAATGCCAACCTCTCACGTGCTCATCTCAACTTGGTGCTGAAACTGGACGTGCCCATGGCCATTGTCATCACCAAGTTGGATCTTGCCTCAAAGCAGAGTCTGCAACAGATCATGGTTCATCTCCTAGCCATCATAAAAAACGCCGGACGGATCCCCAAGATTATACAACCAGATCAAGTGCAGCATGATGATTTGCATAGAATACCCGCCGCAGATCTGAGTAAAGTGGAAGCCTTTGTACAGAGCATATCCGAAACTGGTGACTTCACATCCCATGTCCCCATTGTTCTCACCAGCGTTGTCAAGGGCACAGGTATAGGACTGGTGCACGCTCTCCTTTCCAAGCTCCCACTGCCTCCGCCCCCTACATCTCAGGACTATATTGGACTGGCGCTCAACCCGGAGCAACCGCGCTGCCTCTTCCACATTGATGATACGTTCAGCTTACCGAGTTCGTACTGTGCGCTGGCGACGAGCTTTGAAGTTCCAGCCGATCAAGGAGTAGTCCTCACGGGTCATGTCAGATTCGGGAGCCTCTCCGTGGGAGACAAGGTCGTCATTGGACCATTTCATCAATCAGACGATGAAGATTCGTTGGAGTTCCGTGCCTCGTTGGAGGACCGGCCATGGCCAGGAGGTGATGAGCTGCTGAATTATGATGCCTCGTCCCCTGCGCTGGCCCGGACACCCATCAAGGACATTGTCTCAGCCTCTGCTATTCCGGGAGAGTGGCACCAGGCTCAGATCGTCAGCATCCGCAACCTCAGATTACCTGTGCGGAATTTGGAGGCCGGACAAGCGGGGTCCATCGGCGTGGCTTTTGAGCCCATGCTCATGCCCATGCCCACGTCCATGTCCATGCCCAACAACACTCCAATCCCTGCCTTTTCGCAGAGTCGCCGGGTACGACGCGGAATGGTGCTAGCGATACCGTCAAAGCACATGCTGGACACTGGTCTTACTCTGCAAGCGGCCAGTGGTTTCACGGCCCTGTTTCAAGATTCCGCTATATGCTCCCTGAACGTGGGTTCCTTTGTGAATGTCTATGTTGCGAGCGTGAGAGCTGTTGGCAGGGTCGTGCGCGTGTCTCGCCGTGAAACAAAATACACGGCCAACTCGGGCGCCGACACTGACGTAGATGACATTTTCGGCCTCGCCAGCGATATAGACAACAACAACAACAACGGCAACGACAACAGTAAGAATAACGGTAACAACAGCAATGAGTGTCCTCAAGATAATCTGGGAAACTGGTGCGGCGAGGTGTCCCTCGAACTGCTACACAACCGAGAATGGATCGAAATGGGATCCAAAGTAATCATCTTGGAAGGGGGCAGTCAAGATCGCTCTCGCTCCGGTCTCGAGGGCTTTGCAGGGAAAGTCATTGAAATTGTTGACTGACAGCAAACTCACTCACTCACGCACCCTCTCAGACACCCCTCCAGAGGTTTAGAATTTTGACCACATCTCATGTACAACACGTCGCTGTTTTTTTTTTTTTTTTTTTGTATGCGCACCATAGCTGTCTCGAAACTCCCATGTATTGGGTGGGAAATTGTATTCGCCATTGTGACAAAGTTGCCTGCCTGCCTGCACGCCCGCGTTCCCTCCTTTCTCTCCATACCACCACACCCCATATTCATTCTCAAACTCGCACTAGTCCATAAAAAAGCGTCCATGTCAGGATAAACCCCGACAAACCATTGAACATGCCGCTCGTCCAAAAGTCCCACGCGCCGGCAAAATATCTGCCCGTATCGAATAGTGGTCGACCTTCTGCCAGCGACTCGGGTGCGACTTGGAAGGTGTACATCATCAGGGCGGTGATGATGGAGAAGACGATGTACATGAGGAATCCATTGTAGGACTCGAGTCCTAGGATGCCAGCAGCGACGCCGAACAGAGACGCCGAAAGACTTTGTAGATTCGATAAGACCTGGAGGAGGGGAGCGCGGGGGACGGGAAAGAGGGAGGAGGTGGCGGAGAGAACATGAGGTCAGATTTGTTGATATGTTGTTGCACGGAAGAGAGCTTCTTCACCAGTGGTAGGTATGGCGTTTTGTGTTTCTTACCTTAGTGTTGTGGATGATGGAGTCGGGGACGACGGGATGGATTTGGTATTCTCGTTCGGACGGCATGGTGGTGGATGCGGGTTGTTGAATGGTCTGGGCCGGACGAAGATGATGCAACCGGACGGCGGGAAGTTGGAACCAAGAGCCGGTCGCGCGACGTTTAGCTGTGAAGCTGTTTTTGCAAGGGTTCATCTGGGGTGTCCGGGCC
Source organism: Claviceps digitariae (assembly GCA_018360205.1). Taxonomy (NCBI): domain Eukaryota; kingdom Fungi; phylum Ascomycota; class Sordariomycetes; order Hypocreales; family Clavicipitaceae; genus Claviceps; species Claviceps digitariae. Next base: position 1,736 of record SRPT01000490.1, on the reverse strand, counting down.
GAATGGTTCCGGACAGCTCAAGTACCTACTACATAGCTCGCCGTGCGCGCCACGCCCGATTCTGGCACTGCGCAATCAGTTTGCGTTGCCGTGAACAGGCGTATACATGATGATGTTTCTTCTATCTTTTTCTTCTTGTTTAGGTGCTTATATCGCGAGACTTTCCACAGCGCTGGCTCTTTCTGGAAAGCCCGGGTGCGAGGTCTGCGTACCCAGTACCCAAGGTACCCAGGTACACCTCGGAAGCCCCTCCTCGGCTCGCCTCCCGTTGTCGAGCTGTCATAGCGGGGTCCCTCTTTAAACTTCGCAACCGCAATTCCAGCCACCAGATCAACAACACCACCATGGACCACTCCTTTGAGCCATTGAAGAATGATCTCCTGCTGAGGGCAGCATGGGGTGCGCGCGACCCTTAGCAAGTGATTTGTTTGTGTGTTTTTTTTTTTGAGATCATGCATTTGGACTGACAAACAGCATGGACGTATAGGTGAAGAAGTAGAGCGCCCGCCCATGTGGGTGATGCGCCAGGGTACGTATACACGATTGAGAGGGAAAAAAAAAAGGACTATTTTTCTGTCTTTCTTCTTCTTCTTCTTTCTTCTTAACAGTATGTCTTGTTTCTTTTAACTGACATGTCTCTGCAACCACCCCCCAGCCGGACGCTACCTCCCCGAATACCACCAAGCAAAAGGCACCCGCGACTTCTTCGAATGCTGCCGCGACCCCGACGTAGCCTCCACCCTGACCCTCCAGCCCGTCGACCGTTTCGCCGGCCTCCTCGACGCCGCCATCATCTTCTCCGACATCCTGGTCATCCCGCAGGCCATGGGCATGCAGGTCGAGATGGTGGACAAGAAGGGCCCGCACTTCCCCGAGCCCCTCAAGACGCCTACCGACGGCCAGTACCGGCAGGTGCTGCAGCGCGAGGTGCAGGTGTCGCGCGAGCTGGGCTACGTGTACGAGGCCATCACGCTGACGAGGAGGAAACTCGCGGGGCGGGTGCCGCTGATTGGGTTCTGCGGCTCGCCCTGGACGCTGTTCTGCTACATGGTCGAGGGGGGCGGGACGAAGCTTTTCATGCAGAGCAAGACGTGGGTGTATCGGTATGGGGCGGAGAGCAAGGCGCTGTTGGAGAAGATTGCGGATATTTGCGTGGAGCATTTGGCTTTGCAGGTCAAGGCTGGGGCGCAGGTATGTCTTTTTAAGAAACTAAAAACAAGAGAGAGAGAGAGAGAAGGAAACCTCAGCAGCTAACTTCCCCCACCCTTTTTACTGCTTCTAGATGGTCATGGTGTTTGACTCCTGGGCCGGAGAACTCGGCCCGTCATCCTTCCGGGAGTTTTCCGAACCATATCTCGCCCACATCGCCAAGAAGCTTCCCGGAAAGCTCAACAGCCTGGGCCTGGCACCCGTGCCCATGACCGTCTTCCCCAAGGGAGCGTGGTACGCACTCGACTCGGTGTGCGACCTGGGATACAACGTCGTGGGCCTGGATTGGCTGCAGGACCCGGCAGCGGCTGTGAAGGTTCGGGGCACGCGAAAGGTTGTGTTCCAGGGCAATGCCGACCCAGGGGTATTGTATGGAACGAAAGAAGCCATCACGGAGGCGGTGCAACATATGGTCAAGGGATTTTGGGTCAACAAGAAGGGCTGGATTGCAAACTTGGGACACGGTGTGTTTTTTTGTTCCTTTTTTTTTTTTTTTTTTTTTTTTTTTTCTTTTTTTTTTTTTTTTT
>SRPT01000049.1:0-71841 GCA_018360205.1 Claviceps digitariae | reverse complement strand
TTTAAAAAAAAAACTTCCAACACGAGTAATCCTGTACATATACACGACGTATACACGACCCCCTGCAGTAGACTCCCCAGCCCTGGAGGACACGGAATCCGCGTTCCTTGTCTTTTTTCTTTTTCACTCGTATTCATTTTCTTTTTGCTTTTTCTTTAATTTCTTTTTATGTTATTTCTTTTATTTCCTTTCGTTGCCTTTCTTGTTTCTTTTTTTTCTTTCTCTTCTTTTTTTTCTATTTTTGTGTCTTGGGGTCTCACACACCCCAGGTAGATAGATACCCCCTACATACACACACACACACACACACACACACACATACATACATACATACATACATACATACAAATCATCTCAAACAAGACCCCACCGTCAACCTGCCAGACCTGCATTTACATGCAGCGCCTCGTCTCCCTGCTTTGTGAGGTGCTACGTTGTACATAATACGTACACGCATATACATATATACAGTAGGTGTATGTACATACACAAGGGAGAAAGAGCTGCCAAGGTTTCAGTCCAGAGGATTTGATTTGAATTCCGTGTACATGTTCCACACATATTGACACACCAGACTCGGATCAATCAAGACAAGAAACAAGGAAAGAAGGAAAGGAAGGAAAAGAGACATTTCCCTTTTGTTCTTTGTTGAGAAGAATTGTATGTAAATCATCCATTAGCTCTTTCTTAGCAAAAACGAAAAGAAAGCAAAATAAAATAAACAAAAAATCAAAGCTAAACCTAAACCTAAACCTAAAATGCACAATTATCCTGCGTTGCCCAATCCTTTCATTTCCGATCCAAACGTACAAAATTCGCTCAAAGCCGTGTATGCTCTCGAGGCACCCTGCGTGCTAGTCCTGACTCCTTTCATCCAAATAAAGCAAACAAAGCATACAGAACGCTGCCAGAGAGCCACCAGGAACGAGCCATAGAGGCATCGTGGAGAAAACAAACACGCAAATGAATGAATAAGAAAAGGAAAAAACGAAAAAAAAAGAAAAAAAAAGGCTAAAAGCAATACGCCAGAGCAAAGCACATCATGAGTCCTCGTGTGACAGACATCGATGCTATCCGAATCCCGTTCCTGACCTGACTGCCTCATACCGTGACACATGTTCATTACCATGATATTTTCATCGACCGTGAGGCCGCCGCGGAAATGCCATTCCGCTTCATCATCGCAAAAAAAAAAATCTAGAATTCCTTCCGCCGAGCCATAAATGTGCCTTTGAATCGAGCCAGTTGCAATGTTTCCCACACGTATTCCGAACTGTTCGTCACACCTACTTCATCAATAATTCGTTTCAAGTCATAAAAAATGATTCTTGTTTTGTTGGAACACTTTTGTTTTTCTTTTCTTCTTTTTTGTTGTTGTCCCCTGCCTTTGTCTTTGTTTTGGAAGTCAAGAAAGAGACTTAGAAAGCTGTTGAAAAGCTTCGGTTGAGTGACGGCTTACTGCCTTTTGATAGTGGTTTTTGGTTTGCTGTCTGTGATCCAGCTCCAATCTTCTCAAAGCCCTGCAAGATATCCAATCCAGTAAAGTCCGAAGCTTCGGCAGAAGCGTTAGAGCCATAATTAGGAGCGCCCATTCCTATGGCAGGCCAGTCACCACCATCCAGCGGCACGTCCAACATGGCTTTAAATTTGATTGGAGATGCCATGCGTGATGGTGATTGCTGATGAAACAGCTTGGACGGCGAGCTCATTCCTTCGAATGCCTTGCTAGGGGTCTCGAAGAAACGTGACGGCGAATTGTCCGAGAACTTCAGAGCTGGCGCCAAAGTCATCGCCTTTTTCGAAGCAGAGTTGGTCACATCACCTAGCACCGAGGATGAGACGGACCGATCCAGTCGAGAACGCTTGGCGGAGCGTTTGACGGGAGAGCCGGCATCGGTCGAACCAATGGTTGGAAAGATTGACCCATGAGCCATGCCCGAAAAGTCTTCAAAGATGTCGAAATCAGTCGATTGCTGCATGGCCATACTGTCATACGCGTACATTGTGTCGTCGAGATTGAACGCCGGACTCCACGGAATAACGTCTTCATAGATACCGCCCTCGCGTCGCAACGGAGACTGCAACATGTGGCGAACCTTGTCCCGGTGAATGCGCAAGTTCGTGTTTGGCGAGGCCGAGGGAGGTGGCCGAGCAGGAGGCTTCATCTTGACCATCGGGGTCAGAGGCGGAAGGTTGTGGTATTCGTGGGTCTGTCGTACAGGAGAGGACGAGATTGGGCCATATGCGAGTGAGCGAGAAGACTTGGAGGGGCTGAAAGGCGAGGAATTTCTTAGACGAGCAATTTCTTCCTCGGCACGGCCACGCTTGATACGAGGTCGATCAGCTTCCGATGTCAGCAGCAAGGCCTTTGGATTGGGCCGCATTGCCGACGATTCGAGAGACGAGATATAGCCACTGTCGTCCATGGATGCAAATTTGCGCTTGTGTGACCGAGAGACTGACGAAGCCGGATTTCGAGGCTTGGGTGGGGGTGTTCCGCCTCCGGCATCGGCGTGCCTCGAGACGGGAGGCGATGAATGCATATTGACGGGAAGAGGTGAGTACATTGACGGTTCACCGGGCAAATCCATCTCTGCAACTTTATCACCTGCATCTTCTTGACCCATGTTGTCCGAGACGGGGATGGTGGCATCTGACGAGAGCTCCGCGGGTGCAAGCAATGGTGCAGCTTGTGAGGACGGTAGAGGCGGCAGCGTGGAAACATGCACAGTAGCTGATGCAGTAGGTTGCGTTTGCGGTTGCAGTTGCGTTTGTGGTTGTGGTAGTTGTAGTGGTTGTAGTGATTGCAGTGGTTGCAAGGGTGGCGGTGGTTGTGAAGGCAACGATGGTTCCGGCAAGGGCGGAGCTGTGAATGATATCGGGGGTTCGAGACGCGTTGACATGACTGGGAGGTTCTCGGCCGTGGGTGCTGCCTTTTTCGTCGACCTATCCTTCAAAAACTGAGACTCGGTACCGGGCTCAATGCCCCAATAGTTGCCCTTGCCTGGGTCATCCTTGGGACGCTCAATTTTGATGAAATTCTTGTGCAAGCTCAAGTTGTGGCGAATGCTATTCTGCCAGCCGGCGTCGGTGGGGTTGTAAAAGGAGTAGTTGTCGCTAATCCATTTATAGATCTGAGCAAGCGTCAATCGACGCAAAGGTGATCGGAGAATAGCCATTCCAATGAGCTGAGCATAGCTGTGAGCAGGTTTGGAGCCGTCATCGGTAATCGAAGGGAAGGAGTCGTGCGACGGAAGTGTCGCATCTTCCGTTTTGATTTTCTTGGCACATCTCGAGTCCTTGATTTGCGCAGCGTCCAGCAAGCCTCGTTTGTTGCCATTCGGTTTCTGATAATAGGACTCAACGGTCAAGTTGATTGTAGCTGGAGCCGGGAGAATCTGAGGATGAATGTTCTCTTTCCCAAAGCTCATCATGTCGAATTGGGGGCGTTGAAGTCCCGTTTTGAATTTGGAAAGCTGAGGCTTCTTTTTCAGCGAGTCCGTGGTGCAAGTCTTGCCCATGGGAGGCGCCATTGATACTATGTTCAGCTTGTTGCCGCATGTCGACAGCTTCAACGGTGACCGGGGCGAGGATGATCTCGCCTTGTGCGGCGAAAGACCGCCGTTGGATGCGACGGGGGCATTGAGGATGACATTGGAATTCGAGCTGCTTAGTGGACGTCGAGCAGGTTTTATGACTGAAGGCATGGGGGCGTGGCTCGTCATCGGGGCGCTTCGGTCGAAATCATTGTCCTGAAATATGTGAAGCGGCTCGTTTGGGCCAGAAAATGGTGTAGCTCTGGCCATTGTGGCCAACTACGTTTTGGCAAATGAACCGAGTCGCGCGCGTTCTCTGAGTCAATTGGCGCGAATTGGACGGAAAGACACTTTTTAAAAGGGAGGAGCAAGTTAGTCTAAGCCACGTCTGCATTTATTTTGAAAGATCAAAACAAAAGACAAGACGTGTGAGCGCCTCACACGGCGTTCTGCAAGGTTTGGTAGCACGAGGGCAGCGATGTGTCTCACGGAGAGGCAAGGCAGGTCTATATCACATCCCAAAACCCGACCGAGAGACGCACGGGGGTACGAGGACTTAATTCTCAAACGTACCCAAAATAACGGTGTGAAATCAAGGTGGATCGTGATTGCGGGGGCACCTGGAATTGCGACCGTCTCTACCGAGCAATGTCGAGGGGTGCGAGGCTAGTCGCGGGTCGCTGTATAGGGCGGATTGATCGCGGATGAAAAAGACGACGCGTCGGAAATTGGGTCACGCGGGCGTGAGAGTATCGGGACGTGGCAGTGAAGCTGGTGCGGTAATGCGCAAAGCAAATCGAGGTAGAGCGACGTCGCAAAAATAGTAAAAGAAGAGAAAAAGAGAAAAACAACCAAAAACAACCAGGTAGAGAAGAGCGAAGATGACTGGAAAAAAAAGGTCGTAAGTTCTGTCCGGGGTGGTCGAAGGCGAGGTTGAAGAGAGGAAAATGAGCCAACAAAGATGGGGTCGGGGAGGGGGGAGGGGGTCTTCAAGATGAAAGGCAGATGGGACGAGATAGGACGAGATGGGAAGGGACGGGGAAGACGAGATGTAATAGTTGAGCGACAGGTGCAATGTGCTGGTGTGGGGGCGCGTTGAAAGGTATTTGTGCAGGTATGCAAGAGCGTTAAGGCAGGCCTCGAAAGAATGATTGGCCCACACGCGCCGACACTCGCCCACAGCCCGCCCACAGCCCGCCCACACTTGGCCCCGGCACCAGGCTGGACTAGCGTGCAGAGACTGGAGAGACCAGTGACCGCCATCGCATCCCAGATGCCAGGCCCATTGTTGCAGCCAGGTGTATGCAGGTGTGTGCAGGCGTGCCCCGTGGCACCGAGTTGCACCCAGGCAATTCACGCTCGCACTTGCCCTCACTTCGCCCTCACTCTCGCCCTCACTCTCACGCTCGCGCTACCCCAACAAGGCCGGCCCTGATGCCCTGACCCATGCCATGGCCTTTCCGCTCGACATGCATTTCTCACCCAGGCCAGGCCATTCAAAATTCAAGACAGACAAAGTCCATTATCCCAGTGCGATGTTGCTCGCAATCGTCGATCTGGTGCTTGGCGGATACGATGCCCACGAGTCAACGCCTGGACGGCCAGCATGAAGCTCTAATTTGCTAACCCGACCGCTCAAGCAAGCCCGGCATCCTTCCGCTGACTTTTTTGTTCAAGATTCAAAATTCAAAAGGCGACGCCGCGATGACCATGCCATGGACTGAACTTGACAGAGCTTCTTGTCGCACTGCAGTCGCACCAGTCGCACACCACACTGATACAAGCCACATCAGAAGCGCCCTCCATGTCTCCTCCATGTCTCCTCGAATCAATAATGGTCCATAGATGGGGTAGGGGGGGGGGGGGGTGCCGCGTGTGCATCGATACACTTTTGACTGACACTCTGCAGTATCTACATGCATAATACTTGGTACTTTCACATGTACAGCAAAGGCCTACTACTACCTACCAGGTAAAGAAGTAGGTACTGTCCACGGTGCAGGGAGGGGTGGGGAGACCATCAGATGAAGATGAGGAGGGAGGATTGAGAAGAAAGCGCCTCCGATCCCACCCACCGCCCGCCAATGAAGTCATCATGAGCAGCAGCGAAGCGAGGAACCCAGTCTGCGAACGAGACCCCGTCGTACAGGACGAGCAAGACATGATTTGTCAAGGGACGTCTTGACGTCCGTCTCAAACCGGTCTCAATGAGTGCTCCCAATGCATCTGCCACTCCGAGTCCGCTGTGCTGTCCTGCTGTTCCAACCAGGGCAACCGGCTCGAGTTTCAGGAATGGGCTGATTGGGGAGGAAGAGAGAACCTAGATGCAGCGCCGACGAACTCTTTTTCTTTTCTTTTCTTTTTCTTTCTTCATCAAACCCAAGTCTCCTCCCTCGCTTCACTCGATGTACCTATCCGCCGCTCCATCAGGACGAATGAGCGCGCCTGTCTACACCGTTTTTGACCCCAAGGAAAAAACCTTTTACCGCGGACTTTTTTGTTCTTCTTCGTCATTTGTTCTTCTTCACGCTCCGTCCCCCTTGTCATATGACAAGCCTGCCTACCCGTACTAGGCGGACAAATGACGAAAAAAAAAAAAAATCGCAACAGACCAAGTGGGGAAGAGTTTCTGCCCAAAAGAATTCCCTGCCATTATATGGCCCCCCCATTGTCCCATGCACCGGAATCTCGATTTCCGTAGCCTGACCAGGGCCTCGGTGCTGCGGCCGGAGACTTGTTCCAAACCGAATTTCCAGAAAGAAACGAAGGAATTGCTCTGTCCTATGGCTCACAGAGACCAGAGACTAGGAGTCGCAGAGGAGAATCGATATTGATTGATCCCTTTCGAGAAGGTCCACCACACTACCGTATATTCCCTCGTGTAATGCAACCTGTCAATTTTCCGTGCCATCATTTGTAGATCTGGACAAGACAAGGCGCCTAGTGTGTGAAGCGGATTGGCTGCGTCCAAGTAGCCCGCCAAGCACAGTGCACATGCTGTACGAGATGCACGTTCTCGACTCTCTCTCCCGCGCGAGGCCAAGATTTCGAGAGCTTGCGATCCGACACATGTACATACATGTGGCGTGGCTCTGGTGGCACTGAGCATTTACCATTACATTATTGCACCCTCATTCTTGATGGAGTCACCTGCTCTCCCGTCTTCAAGGGTTCTCAAAGGGGTTTCCTCCACATTCAGAGCACGTAGACCCGAGACATGCCCCGTCTAGCAGATATCGCGCTCCAGTCGCTCACCTCGGGACAGAGTAGGCCTTTTCCTTCAGCTAGCATGGGATTCTCCAAAGCAGTCTGGGACTTTCCCCTCCTTTCTCTTTTCGCCCAAGCCAGAGGACGAAAAGAGAGGGGGCGACGCGGCCTTTGCAGTCGGACCTTATCAGGCATGTGAGAAGGAACCGCGTAGCCTGCTAGTCGAGGATCATCTGATTCACCAGTCCTGATGGTGTGCACAATAGATGCGCTGGACCAACAAGAAGTCGACAAAACAGAATGCTGGCGGTTTCGAGGTTACAATTCTGGCCGGGCGATGATGCTGGTGGCGGCCGGTCGCATGCTGCGGTCTCGACGGACTCGAGAAGAGGGGTAAGAAGACGAACAAGACGAAGACGAAGACGAAGATAAGGAGCGCGTCTTGGGGAGACGCGTCTCGTGTTTACATTTCACATTGTTTACAATGGAAGACGCGTGCGGGTGACCAATCACAGGACTGGGTTGTACAGCCTGCCCCCACCATCAAGCCAGCCAGCCCCTCTTTTCTCTTTGTTCAACCGTGACGGGACCAGGAACATGAGAACTTTATTGCAAGTTGACGACTTTCACGTCACATGGCGGTCATGATTGTTCATTTTTTTTATCCCTGGGGCAGCCCACCAGACGCTCTTGTCGTGTGAGATGACGCCAATGATCCAATCGTAGACACGTACATGTGCATTGCGCAATATGTAATACGTGCACATGTATGTACATATCTACCTACTAAGTACCTACTACACAAGACCATCTCCTCAACCACCCGATTTGGCATTCCCGCTCATCCTGTCCTGTCTCAACGAAAACCCCATCACGGGGGCGCCATTTCATCATGACGCGCAAATATAGACAGCCCGCAAAATAATTGACTGACTAGAATCCTACTTTTCCCAGTCCGCCTCGTTTCATTTTTTTCCCCCAGCGCCTCAGCTGGGGAAACTACTGACGGTGGCATATCTCATATGTCCTCCCTCTTGCAGTCTGGATGGTTTGGCGCCCATTCCAGCGCAAGGAGGAAGCCAGCTGCGTGGCCGTCATGGTCATCCATGGCACGGGTAGCTGGGCAAGACTGACACGTGCAGTCAATAGCAGCAGCAGTAGCAGTAGCAGTAACAGTAAAAATGCTAAAAATCGAAAAGTAAAGAGGCAAAAAGCGTTGGCCCAATGACTCGCCATGATCGACAATCGACAACATGGCTCACAATCATGAAAATGGCATCAAGAACATAGAAGATCCATCATGGAATCAAGAACAAGTGCATGGAGCGAGTGCTTCCTTCCTGCATGTCATGGCGGTTGGTCGATCGATCTGTCTAAACGTCCTCCTCCCCCCCCCAAAAGACCCCCATGCCAGTGTCGGAAGATTTGACGCCAGGCGTTCGGCGTTCGGCGCTCGGGACAGCATGACGCACGATTCTTGCCATCTTGCCGTGTTGGTGACCGGGGTGCTGGGGTGCTTGCTCAGAAGGGCTGAATGCTGTCACGGGGGAGAGCCACATGGAAGCTGCGAATCCGGAAAGAAAACCACTTCTTACTTACTTACGCACAGACGGGGCGGGAAGAGGAATAGTAAAAAATAAAAATAAAAACAAAAATAACAATAACAATAAGAGGCAACAGGTCGAAACAATGACAAGGAGGGCTTTTTGCTCCCGCTCGGAGATGGCCGTAGTTGGGACGAGAGGCAGCGTCCGTGTGGCGCCGTCGTTGCTAAATTGCTTGTATCTGTGCAGCGTATTTACCTGCGCTGGGTACTTGTTACTTGACTCTGGGAAAGAGGTGCTTGGTGTATTAAGTACCTACTAGTCTGTACCTTGTTCCAATGCGACACGCAATGCGCGATGCGATACACACACAATGCGATGAAGCCATGGAAATGGAAATGGACATCGAAGCTAGCAAATAGGCACTTTCTTTCTTTCGTCTGCAAGCCAACGGCAAGTCCGAATTAAGAGGTCTGGTCTGACGAATGATTACAGACTGGACGACTGGACTACCAAGGTAAAAGTAATAAAGAGCAACTCGAGTAAAACATGTACGACGTCTACCCGCTCCGCCCCACGCATAAAGCCCAATCTGTCGGTATGCCCAAGAACCAAGACCCGAGACCCAGGACCCAAGCTCGTAATTGTAAGGACAAAAAAACACACGAAAAATACGAAAAACAAGACTAAAGACTAAAGCTCGTAACCGAGAAAAAAAAGAGAAAGAAAACCACAAGACTCAACCTCGGATGTATGTACATACATATGTAAAAGACTACAGAAAAAAACCTTCCTTGCTTGCCCCCCCCCCCCCCGTTCCCAGCCCAATGCCCCACAAAGAAACACTCGGCATAATTGGGCCCCCGGCATTAATACCATCAGGTTCATGTGCCGCCGAGCAGCGCATTATGCATGTCCGGAGGGTGAACAGGAGGGTCCCCAGTAAAATCATGGAATGAGGGGGGCTGGGAATGTCCCCGTGAGGAAAAGTAGAGTGAAGACTGGAGGGGGGAGGTTTGTGTGGTTTTTTGCATGTCATTTGGCGTGGTGGTGTCTTGGGTTATGGGATGGTTTGTATGTAAGATACAGCATGTTCGTAATATACAGCATGTACATATGTATGTAATACACAAGTACGTTGCCCTCACCCTCACCACGTCCTCCAACCAAGCACCTTCCATAAAACCAATACACAAATGTCCACTCCTCAAATCCCCAATCCCCTGCTCTCACATCCCCTATCCCCATTCCACGTCCCCAACACCCAGACCAGTACCATGAAATAAAATCATCTACTCAGACCTTCCTCGCCAAGTACTACATTTTACTTTGTGCCGCATTGATTCCCTCTCAGCGGTGATTGCTCTACAAGGAAAAACAAAATCAATGCCTTTGGCGAGGTCGTCCATTCTGGGTCTTTGAAAGCATGACAAATGGCCGATTTTTAGAAGGATCTTGTTGCTTTTCGTGTACTGTATACATAGTGGGTGTAAATTAGGTGAGCGTGCACGATGCTTGCCTCTCATGCAGCGCTTCTAGCTATCCCGTGGCAAAACATGTCATGATTCGCCTCTCATCAGCCCTTCCATCTATCCCACGACATAACACGTCACAATCCGCCTCTCATCAGCCCTTCCATCTATCCCACGACATAACATGTCCAGTCCTTCCATCTATCCCGTGGCATAATATGCATCTACAGGCCTGCTAAGCGGCTTCGATTCAAGTGAGGCCCTACCTTCTCGACAAGCTCTACAGACGTCTTTAGTCCAAGACGCGACCGGCCACCGCGGACTCGCTCTTGTCAACCGTCTTGGTCTTTTTGAGATTCTTTCCAAGCTGAATCTCGCTCAAAAATCCTGCCGGCCGGCCTCCAGCGGGAAGCGCGGCCGCGGCAGCTGGTCCAGCGGGCCCTGGTGGTGCTGGTGGCGGTGGTGGTGGAGGAGGAGCTGGAGGAGCGCCTCCAGCGCCAGGCATCGGGGGCGGAGGAGGAGGAGCTGCTCCCGAAGGTGGCATCGGCGGCGGTGGCGGAGGCGAAGCCGGAATAGCATCTGAGCCAGGCATTGGAGGGGGAGGCGGTGGAGGCGGCGGTGGTGTCGCAACGGGAGCATCCAAGACTGGAGCAGGCGGGGGAACAGGCGCGGGAGCAGGCGCGGGAGGAGGAGGCGGCGCTGCAAAAGCAGCATCGTTTGCCGGCGCCGGGCTCGCTGGTGTCGAATCTCTTCCAGCAGCCGACAGTGGTCGGGGCGGTGCCATGGTGCCAAATAGAATCGAAGCCAAATGCGCCGCACTGCCACCACCAGGGCGATCATCATCAGAGTCGTCGTCGTCGTCTTTGTCAGAGCCCCAATCTTCAGAGTCGGCTCGCTTTCTTGAGACCGGTCCGGCTTGCGCGGCAGGGGCCTGGGACATCCTGTGAAACGGGTTTGTGGACGGTTCGGATCGTGGAGCTGCAGGGGGAGCTGCAAGGGGAACTGCAGGGGGAGCTTCGGCTGCAGCAGCAGGGGCAGGAGGCGCAGAGTCGGCGGGCTGGCCAACAGGCTGAGACCTCATCTTGTGGTAGGGATTCTTGCTTTGAGTATCTGCTGGTACTGGTGCTGGTGCTGAAGGGGGAGGAGGAGGAGACGTGATAACCATGGGAATCGGAGGCGGCGGGCTGTGCGTCCTCTCCATTTCCGGATTCACAATCTGGCTTCCGCTGGGGGTGGAATTCTGCGGCGTGATTTGTTCGGGCCCTTCGTCTTCAGACGAACTATCATTGTCAAGAGCCTCTAATTGACGTTGGAGTTCAAGTTCGCGCTGTTTAGCCTCTTCTATTTCCGCTCGTCTCGCCGCCATTTTGGCTTCCTTTTCCTTGGCTTCGGCCATGGCTGCCTTCTTGCGCTTCTTTTCCTCTTCCTTGCGCAGCTTGCCCTGCCTGACTTGCTCTTCGAGGGCCTTTAAGCGAGCGGCGGCCTCTTCTTGTTCTTTGACAAACTCGTCTTGCTCTGCTTTCATAGTTTCCCTAGAGGTAATTTAGTAAACCATTTTTTTTTTCATAAAAAATAAAAAAACCAAAACCAAAGCATAGTACGTGACTTACTCCATCTGCCGAGTCTCTTGTTGTTGTTCTTCGCTTTCTCGCGTGAGTCTTGCCTCCTCAGCGACCCTCTCTTCTTCTGCTTTCTTGGCTGCGTCATGCTCGGATGTGTCTGCTTTGCCGCCTTTTCTTGCCGGAGGAGGCGGCGGTGCTCTCGTAGTGGTTACAGTCTTGGACGCCTCGGAGACCGGAACTGGTGCAGCAGGGGGAGGAGGACCACCTTGCTCATCAGCCAGACGAGCCTTTCTCTCGGCTTCTCGTCGAGCATCTTCTTCCTCGGCTTGCCTTAACCTGCTAGCTCGCTCGGCCTTTTCTCGCTCAGCTCGCTGCGAAGCTGTTTCACCGCTCTTTGTAGGGGCCTTGATACCGAGGGCTGCCAGACGCTCAGCCATGCGTTGCTCGGCCTGCTGCTTGATGTATGCTGCTCGTTCTTCTGGCGTCTTGTACGAAGAGTAGGAGCCCCCCGAAGCCGGCGGAGTGGCAGTTCGAGAGGTCGCGGTAGACTCCTCGGGGCGAGGACTCGCAGCTCTTGCGGTTCGAGGAGATTGTTCAACAGATGGCGCTTGAAGGGCAGTCCGATTGTTTTGAGAGCGAACACGAGCAGCACGACTTTCACGCTGCAAGTCAAAGATAAAATCTCGAACCTCATCTTCAACCCCTAGACCCTCTTCCCAGCGACGCTTCTCGTGTTCGCTTGAGCTATCCTGACCACCCTCCTTGAGACTATCTTCGATTCCACGGGCGAAATCGCGAACGCTCTCTTCAACGTCACGAACCATGCTCTCGTTACTCTCCTTCTCAGACTTGACCTTGATTGCTTCTTCTTCGAGTCTCTTGGGGGCGTCCGTGTCCTCCGTGCTCGCGTCAATCTTCTTCCCTGTCAAAGCAGCAGTCCGCTGCTGCATCATGGCCTTGGCCCTGGCCTTCAAACGATCACTCTCCGTAATGGCACCACCGGGACCCGTTCCAACAATCTGTGGGCCACTGTTGGGGTGCGCCTTGGCATCCTTGAGACGGAACAGTTCCAGGCGTGCTTCCATAATCGCCTTTTCAGTCCTGCGGACCTGGGAAGCCAACTCGGGGACCTTGTCGGTGAGATTTTGCAGTTGACGTTTCAGGGACCGGCGCTCGGCGTCCGAATCTCCAGTCACTAGCGCAGCGTCAGGATGGCCATCAATGTCGCTTTGAATGCGACGAATGCGACGGTACAGCTCTTCTGACTCTTTGCGATCTCTGCGATCCAAAACGTCGTCTTCTTCGCTGTTTTTCTCATCTGCAAAGTCCATAGCGTCCAAAAGAACCTGCTTCTCCTTGATCTTTTTTCTGAGCTGGTCAAGAGTGAAATCCTCGTGGGAGGCGACCGATGCCGGCGACTCGGAACGCGGAGAGGAAGAGTGCCCCAGTCTTCGACGAGCGCTGGAGCGATAACCAAAGTCTTCGTCGTCATTTCGGAATACCGTGGCGTCTTTCCGACCACCTTGAGCTCCCACACCGCTGTCCTTGAAAGATCGGTTTTTCATGTAACTAACGCCCGTTTTCTGAGGCAGTAGAGTCGCACCAGTGTTCTTTCGAATGTCTGACTCCTGGTTCAGCAAGGACTTAAGCGTGCCAATCGACTGACTGAAATTGCGAGTCGAGGGCGGAACGAGCTCAGGAGGCAGCGTGTTGGGCAGTGGGTAGCCGTTGAGTTTTCGGTAGATCAAGTGCATGGCCACAGCGAACTCATCCAGATCCAGGCGACCTTTGTTTCCATGATCAGACAGAGTCCAGATTCGCTCCAGATCGGGTTTTTCTAGACCACTTTGACCGAAAATCTCAATGGCCTGGTCACCGCCAATATAGCCCTTGCCGAAACCATCCCAAGCGCGAAAAAGCGAGTCATATCGAGTCTTTTCCTCCTTGGTAATTGCCCATGGTATAACAGCATTCCCCTGGAGTCCTTGTGTCGTGAACGAGCCTGCCTCGCGACCCTGCTGAGGCATCATGCGGGCCTGTAATGCATCGATGTTTGGCAATCCCGAGGCCGGCGCATTGACGAGACCCCATTGCCCAGGTCGACCAGTTGGTTGAGCATTCAATGGTGCCGCCAGAGCGCCATCATTGGGTCTCTGACCAAAACCAGTAGGCATTGGGGGCATTGGAGGCATGGGAGGCCGTGGTCCCTGATACCCTGTCGGCTGAGGATTTTGCATGCCGCTGAACCCGGTCTGCTGGGCTTGAAACCCCTGTGGCTGACCACCAAAGTTGGCTTGTTGGCCTGGAAATCCAGTCATTTGAGATTGCAGTAGCTGAGAATTGGACGGTAGTTGCTGTTGGATAGCGGGAGCAGCAGCAGCAGCAGCAGGCGTCAAGCTGTTATTGCGCAAGCTCGAAGTATTGGCTGAGGCGGCAGACTCGTCAACGACGCTGAAACTAATGATGTCGACCATGCTGGATACCTCATTCTTGATGTTATCTGGTAGAACTGCGGGAAGAGATTTGCCCGTCATCTTCAGATTGCACAAATACATGGCGAGTGCAAATTCGGGAAAGTATAACTGACCCGCCCGGGTAGTGTCTGCCAGTGTCCTGTGCAAAAGTCGAGTCAGCATCGCCATTGTAGTCATGATGCACGGATAGGCCGTTTGCTTATAAAAAAAAAAAAGGAAAAAAAGAAAAGAAACACACCAGATATGGGAGAGTGTTTCTCCATCTAGCCGCGAGCGCAACAAAAGATCCCTTGCCTTGTCACCGGACATGGTGGTCGAGCTTTCGCCAACAGCCGACTTGAAAAGGGTCTCGAATTTGGATTGGTCTTGCGCTGTAATGAACGACAGTCTGATGTTGGGTATTTTGTTCGTCTTCTCCGCGCGTCGTCCTTGCGCGTTCGAAGTCCCTCCGGTATGAAAAGAAGCAGCCATCTCGGTAAAGCCCGTCGGCTGAGGCTTCATGGGAGGAGGAGGGGGTAGGGGGTTCGACGACTGTGCGGGAGACGCGGCAGGGAATCCGGTCGGCTGAGAAATTTGGAATGCTGGCTGTGACGGCGGCGGCTGCTGCTGTTGGTACTGCTGCTGGTACTGTGAAGGTATTGAGGGCATAGGGGGCACGGCTCCTGCCTGATAACCCTGTTGCGGTTGGGCACCCGGGAATCCCGTGTACTGCTGCTGTAGAGGCTGGGACGGCTGCGGCAGACCAGTTGGCTGAGGCTGCATGGGAAACCCAGTATATTGCTGCTGCAAAGGCTGCTGGCCAAAGCCAGTAGGCTGCGGCGCAAAGGGACTGAGCTGTTGATGCGGTTGTTGTTGCTGTGGTTGCTGCTGCTGCTGCTGGCCTCCGGGACCCAAGGAACCGAACGGAGCGCCGCCATACTGCTGGGTCCCTGGACGCTGGCTGTTTCCGCCCAAGAAGGCATTCGAGCTGGAGTACATGATGAATCACAGCATTCGGGTTCGCACGACAAAGCTGAAGAGCTTGTATCCGAGTGTCGATCGTGGCAATGAGCTGGCTCGCGAAGTGATGTCCAGAGTCGAGGCGGGAGGAGCGAGGAGCGAGGAGCTCCGCAATTGAGTGGAAGGGACGGATGGCAATGGAGATGCCGCACGGCAAGCGAAGTCCGAAGAAGGTACGAAGCAGGATGGTTGAATGATGCAGAGGGGGCAGAAGACAAAGAATGTGACTGCAAACGATGCGCCTAGACAAAGGCAAATTGTCGGCGGCGCAGGGGATGAGAGGTCAGAGTTGAGGCAGTAATAGGGGGGAGTGATGTCTGGTGGATGCTCGTGTTGAAATGTCGAGTCTGGTCTGGTACATGATGCATGTACCCAAGGACATCGGGCTTGGCTGGCTGGCTGGTTCCTGGCTGGTTCCATGACGACTGGAAGCTACCAGGCAGAGAACCAATTTGTGGCCCAATTTCAATGTTCCCACATGCACCCACCAGGCCCGACTGTCCACTGCCCTCCATCCCCACCAGATAGACCAGACGGGACACGGCACACACCACTCACACCACACCACACATCAATCATCAATGCAGACACATCATTACTCTCGTTGGCACTTCCATCCAGGTGCTTCCCAGAGACGGCCTCCAAGTCCATGTCATTCATCACTCACGTTCATTACGCACGCCAAATAATTCATATCCACGCCTCGGCTATAACATTTCATATACCAAACCACCCCCACCCCGTCTTTCGATTCGCTGCATGCTCTCTATGTAACTGATATATTCGCCGTCATCCGAATCCAATATGGGCTAAACAAAAATTCATCTTTGCGAGGGGTATTGAGAAAATAGCAATGATTCCCATCATCCAAATCAACGCCGCAAGAAACAGACGCACCCACACACACATGTGGCGAATAAAAAAGAGAAACAAGAAAGAAGAAAGAAGAAGCAGAAACGAAAGAAGAAACGAAAGAGAAATATGCATCGCCCAAATGCTTCCCACGCCACTTCAAAAACAGCACCGTGTCCCAGCGGTGGAAAATGTGCTCGCATCCAAGCCAGCTTTTTTTTTCTCCCCCACCTCCTTCCCAGCGTAGTGACCACCACTTAATTATTTCCTCCTCTAGTGCAAGTGTATATACTGGAATGCCTGATAAGAGCATATGCAATCGTCATCGCTCTCCCATCTCTTATTGTGTTTTTTATGACGCTGCTGTCCATTGACAGGATGATAGGAACCATGTCATGGGCCGTCTTCTTCATCGATGCGGCTGGTCGGATCTCCCATGTATCGTCTGTATCTTTTCATTTGAAGACCGTCATCAGCTTCAAGGTTGTCTGTGCATGTGTAATTCAACTCGAGAGGCTCATCAAACATGGGCGTCCCGAGGCCAAAATCTTGCTCGGTGGGAGTATCGACTTCTGGTGGCGTGGGAGGCAAGCCTCCAGACCCGTTGCTGGCATCGTCGGTAGTCGGACTAATCGCCACATCACTGGAAATAATGGACATGGGCCGGAGAGCAAGGTCTCTCGAGGCGCATGAGCTTTGACGACTATGGCGCCGGAAAGCTGCGTCCTGTAGAGACATTCGATGCGAATCCTGCGAGTGGCGAAGGCCCTTGGCTCGCTGATTCTCAAGGCTGCGAAGCGGCAGTCCACCAAACACCATGGCAAAGTTCACGTCGGCGGGATTGCTGAAGCGCCATTCTTGAGAAGAGCCATCACTTTGCTCTGCTGCGCTCTCTTGATCGAGTAGATTCTGGTTGCGCTGCAGAAGCCGCGCCAGCTCTTGACCAGCGCTTTCCCATTCATCTTTCAGTTGCTGCACCAGAGACTTGCAATCTCCGTTGGTGCCTTTTCCTTGCCTTAACCTCGACATGATGGATGACTTGCGCACCGGCGATGACGCCATGCACGCAGTTTTTACTGATCTGGAAATTGCTTTGTCAACTTCTCCCACCGACAAGGCAGAAAAATATTGAATGGTCAAGTTTTGCTCCATTGATGACATCACATGCTTGAAATTCGACAGGTCAAAGTCATTGCCTTCGCAGTCAAGTGTGAGAAGGGTTCTGTTGTTGGAGATGGCCTCGGCCAGGTCCTCGGTATTGATATTGAGCATCTGGCTTCGCACACGCAGATGCTCGATGCTCTCATTCGCTCCGAGGCCGGAAAGGGCCTTCGAGAACTCTCGGCCCAGCCTGCCCTCGTCCAATTTGGAATCAAACCCCGAAATGTCGAGGAAGCGAACAGTACGGTTGTTCGCAAAAAAGTCTGCAATGGCTTGGCAGGCTGTGCTACTGGCAGCGTCCGGCGTGGAAGTTCCTGCTAGATTGAGACATTCGATGGATTGATTGATCGTTAGAGCTCGAAGCAGTTTGATGTAGTTTGCTTCTCGCGCAAATTCCGTCATTTGGGCAAAGAGACACCAAGGCCCGTATCCATCTGCAATGGCCGCGCAAAGCTCATCTATACCTTCGTCCATGTGGCAACCGTTGAGATGGACCTCGATTGGCCTCGCTTGTCCCATAGCGTAGAACATCTGGGCAATTTGTGCGCCAGTGAGACCGCTATGATTGAGACGCAAAATTTGAAGGTACTGAGACTTGTCCATTGTCAGATAATTTGACAAAACGTGGACCGTAGCCGCATTCAGCTAGATTTATCATGTTAGCACAACATCAAATCGTATCATCAGAGCCGAGGTTAGAAGACCAGGGGAAAGAAGGGGGGACCTGGCGTCGGAGGAAGGAGATTTTCGCCTACCATCATGCCAGAGAGATCAAGTTCCTGCAGCTCCCAGTCGTATATTGTCATCTCGTTGAACAGAGATTCCTCGGACAGGATTCGGGTATTGCCCGCAATGTTCAGCTTAGAAAGTCTCCTCATTCTGCCGAGGGTAGTTTGGATGGTCTCAAATCGGACGACCCCGTGATTATTGGACGTGTCTATCCATTCCAGGGAGTTCGCTTGTCCTGCAAGGCTCGTCCATAGTTTTGATAGCCCAGCGTCGCCCAAAGAACATCGTGACAAGTCCAGCCGCCGCAAGTGAACGTGGTTGAGTGACAGTAGATTGGCTGAGGATTGTGTTAGCAGCTGCAGCATGGCACAACAAGGAACAAGATGGGCTGACATACCTAAGTCATCCAGATCGTGACACGATATGGGGTTGCCAGATAGAGAGAGACTGTTGCAAACGCACAATTGGCGCCGAAGCAGTTCCAAAAATGGCTGCAAGATTTCCGATGTCGTCTTGCTCAAACTAGCCAGGTCGTGCTCAAACCGGCTGAGTCTGTTGCTGTTACTTTTGGTTCCGAGCCCTAGAACATTGGACATATCGAGGCTGCGAATAGATTCAGAAGCAAATAACAGCGCATGGACTTCTTGCATCAAGATGGTGGCTTGGAGCAATATCTCATGATGGTCTTCTGAAATGGTAACCCCTGAAGTCATGTCAGAACAGGCGCTCACGGGGGTCACTGGTGCAAAACTCTCAGCTTTTCTGGATGCATACCATTCAAAGACTTATAAGCCAAAGAGTCTCCATATTGCGCCCTGTCGTTCCTACCCGCAAGAGGTGTAAGGTCTATGCCACGGAACGAAATAGCCTTGAAAAAGCTGTTGTAGCGTAAGGCGCGAAACACTGCCAGCAGCTGCAATGGAGCATAGATTTTACCATCAGGGGGCAGTAATCGAAATGCAGGTTGAAAAGGAGGGCTCCAATCAATGGTCCAGTTCGGAGCTGGTACGTGAAACGCAGCGCAATAGGCTTCTAAGCTGCGCTTGAGTCCACCAAGATCATTGCCCGACGTGAGCTGCAACGGGGGAGGGAGGCCTTTGATATCAAATATGACTTGCTGGAAATGCTGAGGCCACATCGGCTTGAGATTACGATCAGCCTTGGTCAGTGTCTCGATGATGTGGCGATACCGAGAACTGGCTAAATCAATCCTGGTTTCACGGCCAAACGGGGACCTGGGCTGATCAGCAAGATGCACACGTGTATATTTTGAGCTTTTCATTGTGCAACACCTACCGGAAGCACATCACAAAGCGATGCTCATGAGTCGCCACGGACGCTCTAAATCGAGTCAGAGTCACAGTTCCGTAAGATACAGCTTTCACTCGCAAATCTCCAGGTGCAGTGGCGTGGTCGGCTTTGAGGACTTCGACGCAATGACACATACATGGCCCGATGATAAGAAAGAATGAAGAAATATCGGTGTTGTCAGGGGCTTCCTCTGCGCCGACGCTCTTCTGACCAAAGACACGTCTTGCCACCGGGAATATACTGCTCTGGTGGCCAGCGTCGGCCGAACCCTCGGCAGATCGCACGATGTGGTCAAGTCGACTTCTCAAATTATCGGGGAGCAAGGAGTTCGCAGGTACTTGTCTCAACTGTGCCCTGCATGCGCGATGTATTGACGCTAGCCAAAGATCTCGCTCCTTGGGTAATGGGAAGTGAAAATGCGCCTTGGAATAGGCCAACCTCGGCCACGGAGAGAACCACCATATCTCCACGCCTGACCGATTGCTAGCGCTGTCATCGTCGAAAGCCGCCACGACTGATCGTAGGGGGATCTCCAGTCGAACATCGTTGGACGAAACCTTGCCAGGAGATTGCTGGTGCAGAGCCGTATTGTCGACATGGAGATCAGGCTGGTTCAGTTGCGGAAATGCAGCTCTCGCGGCATCTCCGCTGACGAATTTGACCAGAATATTGTCCGTAAGGACCAAGTACTCGGATCGGGCCTTGAGGATTGATATGTCTGCCTTCAAAGGACCACAATGGTGGACCTCCATTGTCGAGTAGGGTTGCAGTTGATCAACCGTGCTTCCGGGACCATCTGAAGCTGGTGAGTGAGTAGACACCCGTCTCTGAAGCCTGTCCAGCATTGAAGAAGACGACGAAGATGTCGTCTTGTGGAGTCGTCGGGTCGAGTTGCTGCGACTGGAACCGGCTGTTGTCGAATCCATGGAAGAGCTGCTCAAAGAGCGCAATGCCCGGGTCAGGACTCGCGGCGTCTTGTTCTCGATTGGCGGAGTCGAAACATCTTGATGGCTTGTGGCCGAAGTGCTTAAGGCGAGACCTGAGGAAGACCTGCGCCTCCACATTTCGACGTTCATTCTTGACGGGAGGTGAAGTTTTTCGAGAAGGGGAGATTTGCCTCTGGTCGACGAAATGTAGCGGTCTCAACCGAGCTGCACTGCCTATTGACTCTAGCACAGCATGGCCAACGCGACGCAATATCAAGTCAAGCGAGGCGGATATATCGACGGGAGGATAACCTCACACGGCAAGTCGTGAGCGTTGCTGTAGCTGGATTGGCAGCGGTCGAGAGAAATGCTCAGCGGCGCGGACCTGGGCTAATGACGTCGGCCGGACGGAGTCTATTAAGAGAGCCTGCGTAGAGAGTCTGTGTGCAGAGTATGCAGAGAGCATGCAGTGAGCAATTGAGGATAATGTCTCAGCCACACGCGGTGCCTTGGAATTCGGAGTCCAGACAGGCCGCCCAGCGTGCGGATCCTGGACGTAATGAGCAGTCGCTCCCGCATCCGTCACTGCGGAAACAAATCCAGGAACGGGCGCTGCGTCAGTCGGCGGTCTTGTTGGCAATTGGTATTCGTCACTATGCGCAATTCCGTGCAGCGACGGCGCGTTGTAGGGTCGACGGCGGTTCTCGCAGTGGCCGTTTGTGGACGGCGGGCAGCAAACGGCCAGAGAGGGTGAGCATGAAAACTTGCTAAGACCAAAGACGGACAAACGCTAACGCCAGGTGCAAATCGTCTGCTTTCGGCAGATGTTACCTGCCAAACGAACGAGGCGAGCAAGGGCCGCGGGCGAGGAGGAATATATACAGTGATTGTATATGGTGGAGGGAGCAGCCGGGAGGGTGGGCAATCAATCAAAGTGAAGGTCAAAGGGACGGCAACGTCGATGGGTCGAGGAAGCAACAAATGGAGGGAGAGGAAATCTATAGCTCGCAGGAAAACCTAAACCACCGCGAATGCTCAGCTCGTCGGGCAGCACGCTCAAAGGAGCAAAGGACAGACGGACGGGCAGAGCTGATGAGATAACAAGGTCAGAAGCCAACACAGAGGCGGCAGTTTGCAGTTTGCGGTAAGCGGCCGGAAGCAAGAAGGCACGAAGAAGCAAGGAGACGATAAGATATCCCGTGCAGATGAGAAAATAGGTACATATGTATGTACATGTGTTGTGTGGTGTGTGGTGTATATGACCACAGCGTCTACCGTTGCCGAGTGAGAAAGAGAGCTAGAGACGCCCGAACCGAGCCGAGTCCCCTCCCAAGCACGATGTGTGGAATTGGTGTGGAAACGGCAAAAGCTTAAAACTTTTCCGTCGAGGTTTGGCGCGTTTTGCTGAAGATAAAGCCGTTTCGCGGGCTCGCAGCGGCGGGTGATGACGACGACCGCAAACGCCGCTGAGGAGGCGATGAGAGCTGGTATTTAGACGAAATGAAACACACGGGCGAGTGGGACGCATTTGCTCACCCGAAAGCACACAGGGCACAGCGTCCGCCGCGCTCAATGCCTTGCAATGCCCTCTACACTACCCGGCTTGATGGCGAAGTAAATAGCCGGCCTGGTGATGGACATGTGGAAGGAGGCTTGACAAAGAATGACGCCAATGCTACCTTGGCGGGACGGCGGAGGGAGACGGGCATGGTTGGCGGCAAGCCTCACGACCCGACATGGCAAAAGGGGACAAATGCATACGGGTCTTTTGGCCCATTCTCGTCCATGGGCCCAGGCTAGCTGGTGGGCGGGCTAGCTCCTGTGTAGCTCCTGTGTCGACTTGGGAACCTTGTGCCGAGTCCTGACCCTTGCGTTGCGTCACGCCAGGGTGGGAGTCGGAAATGGCAGTGATAGTTGTCGATACAGGAAAAATGATGGAGGTGGGCGACGTTCGACGAGGTGGAGGAGGTGAAGGCGGTGGGAGGAGGGGCTGCTTTGTGCCGCTTCCAGCCCGGCACGCTCTAACAGGGATTTTCGTGCATCGACAAGCCACCATGTCGGAACCCATCAATGGAATATCGAATTGAATTGACCCCATATCGCCAAACAAGCGAACAGGAAGGACCTGAATCGCTTGGTTATTTGATGGGACAGCACCGGGGCCGGGGCATGTTTGGCAAGAGTTCTAGCGAGTTTCGCGCGACCATCTACCGACCATCCGGCAAGTTTCGCAAGTCCAGCATGTGCTTACTGCTCACCAACAAGGCACACATGCCTACCACCAGACGGTCTACACACGCTACAGGAGGCTAGGCTCATGAGACGAGATGAGTTGACGACGATGATGATGGTGATGATGTGGTGGTGATGATGATCTGATGGAGTTGAATCTATCCTTTGGGACCCGACTGCCCATTCGAGTGTTTCGATCAGATACAGGCAAAGCCACCAGACAGCCATGGTCCGCCATGCGAACCGGTTTTCTGAGAGCATGCCTCTCCCTTTGTTCCCAAAAGAAAAAAAGAAAAAACAGACCCGGCCGGTGTCCGGAGCTAGTCATCCGTAGCCTCGCATTATGCACTTGGCACGACGAATACACATGTAATGGCACTCGAGAACGAGCGTGATTCACAGACATAATATGTACGCATGTACAGTATATACATACATACATTACATGTCGAACAGGCGGCTTCCAGCAAAGTCTTTCACGTCGTGTCACGCACACAGCTGATGCAACTTATCTGTCATGTAGTCCTGCAATCACTTATAATCTAGTACAAGCGAACATGTCCGATTCCATGGAAAGCCTTTCCCGCATGTAGTTCTACGATATTGGCACTCCATTCAACCGTGGGGGCCTCGCCATCCTCCAACAGATACGAAGTATGGTGCGAAAGATTGCCTCAAGCTCCACGTGGCATCGCGGCTTCTTTGAAAAAAGTCACAAAGGTTCCAGAAGCTTTAGAAACTTGCGTCAGCATGAATTCTAGGTCCTAGACCATTCGATACGAGACGGGTGAGATTGTTAGATGGTTTATGCGCTGCGTAATTTGGGGGAAAATTTTGCATAGATTTTCAGGCGGGGATTCTCTTTGGAGGGGGGGGGGGGGGGTTGGTTCTTTAGCGTTGGCAAGCCATCAACGATAACACCATTGATTGACCTGTCACACGGCGCGCACGCTTGAGGACATACACACGTGTACACTCTAGCCCTTGAATGATTTTACAAAATGACTTTGCAGGGGGTGATCGGACCAATCAGGTGGCACCCCGGAAATTACGAGTACATTAGTCCCTACCTATTCTATAGGGAGGGAAAAGTACTTATAGGTCCCTTGCTATATTACAGGGACCCCTACTAACGGCTGTGTGAAAGGTCACGTGTGTTCGGCTGCTAAGGTGGGGGGCTTGTACCTTTGTAAAATCATTCAAGGATTAGAGTGTACGTTCGTATACAAGGACCACAGCTATCTCGAATAGCGTTCCTTGACCCAGCCATCTTGATTGGAAGTTATTGCTTGATTGTGCATATAAATGCAAATGCGGTAGTGTGACAACGCCAGGCTGGGTGCGCCAGGTCTGAGAAAAAAAGACTGGATTCTCCCTCACGCCGCCAAGAAGTCAAGCCGCCAAGCGACCAGCTTCACGATCCACCAAAGGAATTCGGCACGCAGAAGTTGTAGAAGTGGTCGATTGCCATTAGACCAGACCATGACCAGACCATGATGCAGGAAGGATGATGGGCCGAGCCCAGACCACGAATCCACGATGCTGCATCCGGCCAGCTTGCACGAGGGGCCGGACTGCTGCTTCCGTCTTCCGTCCAATCCACGAATGACGTCGATTGCCGCGGGATCTCCTTTCGCCGAAGTGCCGGGGCTCAGCCACAATGCTTTTTTTGCCTGCCCCTCCATCCACCAGCCACATAGGGCTTTCTTTCTGACGCATTGCCCAACGGCGTTACTCGATTCTCCGAGTCGCGACTCGCAACCACGACCAAGAAATCATGCGAGCCACATCACAGTCAGCTGGTGGGCTCCTCTCGCAATAAATCTCTCACCAACTCGCTGCAACGCATCTCGTAAGTAGATCTAACCTTATCCAGCCATTCCCCGTGTTCGTTTGTTGCCATGGCCAGAGAACGGGCATTGTTTGACCAAATGACAAAATTGTGTCTGCTCGACCGCCCGTACCAAACCGACCCCTATTTTCCTGCAACACCGGCGCCAGGTCACCGGCGCAAGTCGATCGATCAGTCACAATGAACTGCCAGCCAGCCCCAGCAACTGACTTTGGATTTCGAGGTGGGGATTTAGGAGTCGCAGACCACACACAATGGCATCCAACGTTCAGGATTCCTGGCTGTCGCGCCACTACATCGACTACGTCTACGTCCCCGCCGCTCTCTTGGTCTTTGGCACCTTGATTGTCAAGAAGGAATGGGCTCCGTATTCGGCAATCTTGGCGTTGGCACTCGGTGGCTACAACTTCTGGAACTTCCGTGAGTAGTGGCCATACCCTCAACAGAGCAAAGCCTCAAGCAAAGAAAGAGATGCTCGGCTCAACTCGACTGTGCTGCATCACATTACTAAGGTTTTTTTTTTCTTCCCTCTACAGAGATCAAGAAGGTTCTGAAGCCGGATGTTTTCCAGGAATTCGAGCTCGAGGAGAAGACGGTCATTTCTCACAATGTCGCCATGTAAGTCGACGAATTGCGCCGGCAACACTCTGAGCAAAAAAAAAAAGACCCTTGCACCCAACATTTAAAACGGATCGAGTGTTGAAACCTCCAACAATCCGCATCATTGTCCGCAGTCTTGTCGATCATCCATCTCCGTAAACACTAGTGACCATTTCTTTTAACCATGACCTGGTAGCTACCGATTCAAGCTCCCATCTTCCAAATCGATTCTCGGTCTTCCTATCGGTCAACACATTTCGATTGGCGCTCCGTTGAAGCAGCCCGATGGCACTATCAAGGAGATTGTCCGCTCCTATACTCCCATCTCTGGCGATCACCAGCCCGGTCATTTCGATCTCTTGATCAAGTCCTATCCGCAGGGTAACATCTCCAAGCACATGGCATCGCTCATCGTCGGCCAGACCATCCGTGTCCGCGGTCCCAAGGGCGCCTTTGTCTACACTCCCAACATGGTCCGCCACTTCGGCATGATCGCTGGTGGCACTGGCATCACTCCCATGCTCCAGATCATCCGTGCCATTGTTCGTGGCCGTGCTGACGGTGACAAGACCCAAGTGGACCTCATCTTTGCCAACGTTACCGCCCAGGACATCCTCCTCAAGGAAGACCTCGACGTCTTGACCCAAGAGGACAGCGGCATTCGAGTTCATTATGTTCTGGACAATCCACCCGAGGGCTGGACTGGTGGAGTGGGCTACGTCACCAGTGACATGATTACCGTGAGTATCAGACCTCAGCTCTTAAAATTGAAAGTAAAGCCTTGCCTCGAAACTAATTTGTTTTTCTTTTCGTCCTGTAGAAATGGCTGCCCAAGCCCGCCGACGACGTCAAGATTCTCCTCTGCGGTCCTCCTCCCATGGTTAGCGGCCTCAAGAAGACCACCGAGGGTCTCGGCTTCAAGAAGGCTCGTCCTGTCAGCAAGCTCGAAGATCAGGTCTTTGCCTTCTAATCTAGTTCGCAATCACGATCAAACCGGGGCGAGCCGTGAATTGCAAACAACCCGTTATTTGGGCCAACTTCCACCTAACCTCACCGGAATGAGCACAGAGAAAAGGTACAATATCCCCGACATATATTGCCATGACACAGCCTGCCAATAAACCATGTGATCCTGTAACGAACCGCAGGGATTGCAAGGGCATCTACCGACACACCCACGTCACTTACCGCGCGCAACACCAAAAGATTCACGACATGACATTTCAAGATTTGGAACCGAAAAGTAGGAACAGTACAAGTAGAATAGAGCAGAGCAGAGTAGAGCAGAGTAGAGCTACCCCTATTCAACACCCTAAATTCAGTTGGATCAAGTGCCACATCCTCAAGTCATGCGTTTGAATCACACCCCTTTTCTTTTTGTTTTCTTTTTCTTCCCTCCCATTATCTTGATGCCCTTCAAATTTGAATAGTAAAAGTATACAACAGAAAAATGACTCTCCCCTTTCTCTTCCTCCAATCCTTCCTCCTCCCTTCTCTGTGCATACCTATGTGTGGTATGATGAGCCAAACCCAGGACACATCCTCCAACGAGATCTGCATGATATTTTTGTGTCTTTCATTATGTTGAAAGAACGGAAGGCAAAAAAGAAATATATAAAAAAAAAACACTTTTCTTATGTATGTATATATGCATATATAAAAACAAGGACCAAAACGTGCCGATCCTTCGACATTGGTTCAACGAGGTAGAATGTTTTCCTCAATCGTCCTCATCGCTTTCTACTACGCGTCCTCGTCTCGGACGCGCTTGCCTGGGCCCCTCATCCTCGTCGTCGTCTTCGTCGTCGTCAGCACTCCTGGTGGTGGCCTCGGCGGCGCGGTGGTGTTCGTCGTTTGCATCCACATCGTCGTCCACGTCCATCCTATCGACGGCGGCGGCGGCGGTATGGTCATCCTCTTCCGACCGCGGCGTAGCATTTCGCTCGAGCTTTCGCTCCGCCCGCTCAAGGGCATCTTCGTTGTCGTCCATGTCGTGGTCGGGTTGGTCCTTGTCTTCGTCTTCGCTTTCGACCACAATCTCTGCTGACTTGAACTTGGAAGACTCCTTCTTGGTAGTGAGACGACGTCGTTTCTTGGTATGAGTTTCCTCTTCGGAGGAAGAGGACGGGTGGTCGTCGTCGTCGCGGCTGGGCTTCTTCTTCTTGGACGTCCGTCGGGAGCGGCCTTCACCTCCTCCTGCGGGGCGGGAGGCCGGCTTGCGCTTACGCTTGACTCTTTCGCCGGTCTCTGGGTCCGTGGTCAGTTCGGCCTCTTGCTTGAGACGCTCTTCCTCGGCTCTTCGTTCGGCGGCGATTCTGTCCCGTGCGGCAATGGCTTCTCGCTCCTTGCGGATCTTTTCTTGGCGCTCGCGCTCTTTTTCCAAGACGGCTTGGCGCTCTGCCTCGCGGCGTTTGAGCTCCGCGTCTCGTTGTTGCTTTGCTGCCTGGATTTTCTCCTTGTTCTTCTCCTCCCACTCTTTTTGTTTGCCAATGGCTCGTTCTAGCTGTTTGCGCAGCGTGTTGCGCGCCATGTTGGCGCGCTGCTCAATGTCATGCTTGGGGTACGGAGGTTGTGGGAGGGTGGCGATGTTGTCTAACGACTCAATGGCTGCTTCGAGTCCTTCTGCGGCGTTTTCGAGTTGCTCAGAAGAGCGCCTGTTCTCGGGAAGATTTTGAATCATGGTCACAAGCTGGATTTGCACAAATGCAACGTTGAATTTGTTGAAGACTTGATCAGGGGCGACTTCGAGGGCCTTTTTCGAAAACAGCCGTCAGTAGTTATAAATAAAATAACCAGTCTCGCCATTCCTGCTGCGTCCAACCCCCCATCGTCTTTTTTTTTTTTTTTGATTCAACATACCTTTTGTGCGCACTCAAGAGCTTTGTTGTAGTGGTCAATGTCCTTCTCCGATCGGCCCCGATTCAACCATGTGCGTCCCAGGCACGAAAGAATGTTTTGATCGTTCGCTTTGCCTTCTTTGGAAAGAGCAATCTCGTAGTGCTCGATCGCTTTCGAGTATTGCTTCAGCTCGGTAAAGATGTGCCCCAGGTTGACGTAGACATGAAAGTCTTTAATCGTTTCCCGAACCTTGTTAAAGATTGAGAGGCCAGTCTTGAAGTCCTTCCTGTCTTCCACCAGAGCAATAGCGACACCCTGTGCGGCGTAGGCGTTTTTGGGATCGAGTGAGAGAGCCTTCTCGAAGAACTCTACGGCCTTCCCATATATGATGCTTCGCTTCTGCTTGTCTTGGTCTGTCTCGCGGCGCATCTCTCTGGCCTGCAGCAGATACAGGTTGCCCATACCAATGAGTGCATAACGGTCATGCTTGTCATAGTTTTGTAATGTGTGTTTGTAGTGGCGGAACTCGGGGTCCTCGGCAATATTGGCAGGTCTTTTTCTAGAGTGGACCTTGCCTTGATACCATCCGTAAAGAGCTCGAACCTCCAAATCGCCGGTATTCGCCTGATACAGCTTGGCAACGGCATCTGGTCCTTCCTTGTTAGGGAATTTTCTCAGCTTGATGTACGCTAGTCTGGTGCGAGCATCGGTGTAGTCATCGTGACGAGCGAGCAGGCCTTCGTAGACCTCGATTGCCTTTTCAGTCAGCCCTCTCGACTCATAGCTTCGACCCAAGTTGAAACTGATTGTGGAAACCAGAGCATCTGTGTCCATGCTGGGATCCTTCTCCCCGATTCTCATACAAGCACTCAGGGCTGCCTCGAACATTTCGCTCGCTTGCTCGTGCTTCTCAGCCTGAGAGTGGAAGCATCCGATGTTGTTCAGGAGCTGGGGCGGAAGAAACTTCCTGAGCGCTGCCCGAGTTTCGCTTTCATTTGATGTCTCTGTAGGCCTTTCAGAAGCTGGAATCTGGTCTAATTCGAGTTGCTCAACCTGCTGAAGGCACTGCAAAGCCTTTTCAGGATATTCTGCCTCGTATAGCCTGGCCAGATTCAGGAGAACAGATGCATCTGGGGCTATGTTTTTCTTGGGGTCTTTCCATGCGCTTCGCACACCCTCGAGATAACCCACCGCTTTTTTCAACTCGGCTGACTGGTCGTCCTTGCTGTCCGCTTTTTGGCTTGCGAATATTTCTTCTGCATAGAGTGTTCCTAGCAAAATCATGGCTTCGTGATTCTTGGACTGCTGGATCATCTTTTCCAATCGAAGCTTGGCCTCACCAAGATCATTGTTCAAGACAGAAAGTTGTGCCACACCAAACTTGGCTGGAAGGTAGCCAGTATCTGTCCCTCCACGAGCATCATCGGCGCGACGATAATAGTCGTTTGCCTTTTCCGTGTCTCCATTATAATGTGCTTTTCGGGCGAGCAAATACCAGCCATCACTGGCAATTGCATTCACATCGGTATACTGGATGGCTTTGTGCGCAAGCTTTTCGGCGTTGGCCCATGATTTGCGCGACAGAAAATATCCTGCAAAGGTAGAACAAGTAATTGGAACATCTTTATCTAGCTTGAATGACTTTTGGGTGTACTCCGTCATGGCCTTTCGATATAGCTTCAGAAAGTCATCGCTGTCGACTGGCACGTGGCCGCTGGCATCGAGATAGAATAAGCCCAGGAGAATATTGGCGATCTTGGACTCTGGATTTATCTCCAAGCTCCTCTCCCATGCGACCTTGGCATCTCCCTTGAACCCAAGCTGCCAGAAACAGCACCCGATACCAATACGGGGGTCTGGGTCCACGAGGTCAGGCATCTTTTGAAGAACATCTTGATACGTTGTCAAAGAATCCGCGTATTTGTGCATGGAAAAGTATGCTCGTGCTTTGCCCATGAGAGCAAGCATATTCTTGCCTTGTGAGACTCGTAACGCATCGTCAAAAGACTTGATGGCGGTCTTTAGCAGTTCGTTCTTCTCGGAACCAATACCCGCCCCCATCTTAGAAGGCGCTTGCAGCGATGCGCGCAGCAACAATAAGACGCCGCGGGCCAGAAAAATGGGGGGGAATGAGGGATTGAGTCGAGCCGCGTCGTTCAAGGAAGAAGTTGCCAATTGCAGGTAGTACTCCTTTGTCTTTGCTTCCGACACTCTGACGCCATCGGGCGCAACGCGAGGAGCTTCGCGACTTTTCCACAGGTACATCCAGCACAAGCAGCAAACCATGCTGACCTTATCGCGTGGGTTGCTCGAATTGCTTTGAATGGCGCCGCTGCCACGAAGTAGCATTTCAATGGCATGGTCGATCTTTTTCTGTTTGGCATACGCAAGCGCAACGGTCATCCAGTATGTTTTTGCCGCCTTTTCATTCTCGAACAGTGTGCAGAGCTCGGTGGGATCGTCCAACAGATCTTCGAGGTCAATCTCGACGGCTTCGTCTTCCTGGTCGCCCTGAACAGGAATGTCGATGGCGGAGGGAATGTCACTAAATCGGGCGCTCACGGGACCGGTCGTCTTGTCGCCGTTGGTCACGCCATTCGTTGTTGCATTGGCAAGGGTCGCCATGACGGATAACAGGAGCTAGCTCGTCGGCAACAAAGAGGTTGATGAGTTGGTGAGCAAGGGAGATGGAGAGACGGGCAAACGCGTCTCTCTTTCAGCTGTGGATGCGCCGCAGGAGATGGAAGTGCGCAGACCATCAGTCGGCCAACTAATAAGATGACATAGCATTCAACAAGCTCATGAGCGAGGCTGCGAAATGATGGCGAAGGGAGGTGGTGCAGGTTGAGCAAGGTAGTATGTAGTTGTTAGATGTCACTGCAAGAGGTCATCTTGGCTCTTGATTCTTGAAACTTGGGGAAATCTCACGAGGGCGGTTGGCAACTCGATGTGGTGGTCCGTGCGCTAACACCGTTGTCCGACAGTGAAGGACGAAAGGCGCCCACTTTCTACATTGTGAGCATCAGCATCGTCTGAATTCTGCACTCTAGACTCCGGACTACGCCGTCTTCAATACTTGTATTTAATTCGCTTTCTGCCTGCTTGCTAATTCTAGGTCTGTATGTACTTATTAGTATCTACATTCTCTGTTACATATTATGGTGACATAATTAGCCGGCACAGTGCAGTTGATCGTGCTGCTCCAAGTAATATTCTTTTCATGGTTATTGTGACCAACTTTCTTGACCTACCTGGCCACACAAAGTAATACATTAAAGGGAGTCTGACAGAGTCCGTGCTCAAGGAGATCAAGCCCTCTGAATCGCATTAAGAAAACGAAAATTTGCAGCAGAATGGGTGGGGAGGTTCAACGATGACCATCCGAATAGCTGCCTAGTTCATACAAGACAACAGGCAACGTCAAGTCGTAGAGTTTACTTGAGAAGCCTGACAGTAGATTTATACGGCATCATTTTCATCCGAAAGGTCTAAAGAAACGGTGACGCATCGCCCAGAATGCAGCTGTTGGCGACTGGCAGCCAGGACGCCAGACTGCCAAGGCTCGGGACTGTGAATATGAAATCGTTCAAGAGGACTGAAGCGCATTCAGAACGGTCCATTTGCACAGGCTAAACCTTTTTTTCTTGTTCTTTCTTTCTTTCTTACTTTCTTCTCCTTTTTCTTCTGCTTTTTCTTTTTTTCTTTGGCGCTGCCGACTTGACTTCTGCAACAATGCCGGCATCTATCTCCATTCTGCGGCGCACAGCTGACTGCAATGGATGGCAGTGTTTTACCGCAGCAGAGCAGTTTGGCATCATCTTCAGCTCCATCGTCGTTTTTCTCGTCATGTCGCTAGTGTATATGTATTGTTTGGGCAAGGCCGTGACATATCGCAGGACCAGGGAGTCTATTGAGCCATCTCAACAGATAATCCCCAGGGTCATGGTTCGTCATGCTGCTGCCAATGTGCCAATCCCATTGCCAACACGGCATCCGACATCTACGTTATTTGTACCAGCCTATTGCAATCAGATCGCAATCCCCTATGCACAATCATATGCGAATCCAGTTGTTCTTCGTGGCGTACCCGTCGCTGCTCCAACAAATCGACGAGATGCCGGTCAGTCTATGCCCGGATTTCAGCCATCGGCGGATTCGTCGGTACCTGGCTGCCAGCAGGACGAGCAAGGCAGGAATACGGTCGATCCGAACATGGCAGCAGAACACCAGACAATGTCACCGAGATGGCGACAGCTTCTGAGCCGAGTACTTCGACTTCCAACGGGTAAGGCTCGTACTATCTACAGCGAGTCGAATCCTTCTAGTCCAAGAGACACTGGAAATGAGACTGGTGGCGGCCATGCAAATTTTGCTCAGAAGAGGAAGGGCCAGGTGGACGGGACAGACGAACAGGAAGAGCATCACCTTCGGACTCATTCGGCTAAGGACCGCTCAGCAGATGACGGCTGTGAAGAGGCGGAGGCTGGTTCCATTACTACAAATGCCGCCACAGTCCACAGTGATGATTTCCAAATGCTCAGTCCACCATCGAGTATTGACCTTGAAGACGGTATGTGCTATGTAACGTGTTCCGTGTGTCATATCTTTGGCGTATACTAATGGAGTTGCAAGCTGTCGAAGGGAAGAAGACCATGACTAAAGATGTACATCTTTACCACAGTCACTACATACCTTCCACATCATCCATACACATGGATACCCACGGCTGACTGAAGAGTCAATGCCCATCGTGCGAGAGCGGTAGAATACGCTGGTAGTCCTCGAATGTATCGCCATCGGACTGGCGCCACGAAGGCAGGACAAGGAGAGAGATGAAGCAGCCAGCCTGTCAGTAAGCAGTAGTAGATACATGAACGTATGAATATGAATGCACAAGTCGGAACAATTATCAGCAGCCTGATAAGTCAATATGGAGGTCTGGTGAGGAGTCGGGAGTCCGGTCTGGAAGCTTGCCTGTCGTGCTCCACAAGAGCTGACAGCTGTCGCCACTGGGAGTCATGTGGCCCGTGCGTGGCTTCGTCATCACACGTTAATGGTACTGTGCAAGTTCTCATACTGCACGGCACTAGCCCCACAGTCATCGTCTCCCCATGCGCGCCAGTTTGTCACCAACCAACAAACGAGACATTTCGAGGTACATGGACAGGAGCTCCTTGTCTACCCCACGTTGACCTCTGTAGATACCGAGCACTTATCTCACCTCGAGTTCCCAGACATTCGCTCAGCGATGGCGAGAGAATTTGTCACTAGTAGCGACGTCTAATATCCAACCAACGCAGATATCAGGCAGCGAGGCAGGTACGCACAGCTTGTCAGCCTCACTTGACCAGCTGCGTCGCCTTATCCGCTGCAGCTCCTTCGTACCATCCGCGGCTTTGCGTCATCACAGCCCAGGCAACCGTCTTGACTGTTGACTGCCGATTTGTGCCATTTTAACAACCATAGCGGCGCCATGTGGAACGATGAAGATAACAACCCCTACGGGACGAGCTTCGACCGTCGCGATTCACAGACGTCCTCTTCGATAAATCCGACGTCACCAAGCTCTCGCAATTGTGAGTTGAGTTCAGACCAGATTACCAGATTCGCGGTCGTCGCATCCACACAGCATACCGGAAGCAAAAGACTTCCAACCAAATCATGATACCCTGTACTAATGATCTCGAAATTACTTTCAGATCGATCCTACGACGTCCCTCACACGCCGACTTCAGGGAGCGAAGATGATGATGAGCCCGCCTTTGGCCAAGTTTCTGCAACAGCCCATGACGACAATCGCCAGATTGTCGAGACTCACGAAGAGACTTCTCAGAGGCGGAAACCCGGGGGCTATACAAGCCGTATAGAGCAGATTCTTTATGAGAATCCCGATACGCCCATCATAATCACGGACGCTGGAAAGAGTGTTGAAAGTGGAGGTCGATACATAGTGTATACCATTCGCACTGGGGTATGCACGATTGCGAATCGACATTCTGACACCGTATGCTAATGTAGACAACAGGACCTCGAGGTTCGTCGGCGATACTCCGAATTCGCTTCGCTTAGGGAAGCGCTTACCCGCTTACACCCAACACTCATCATTCCTCCAATTCCTGAAAAACACACCATGGCAGACTACGCCGCCAAACCAACCAGTGCCAAGCAAGATCAGCAAATAATTGATCTTCGGAAACGTATGTTGGCTGTATTTCTGAACCGTTGCCGCCGGATGGAGGCTGTACGAGATGACGGCGTTTGGTGGAGATTCCTTGATCCCAATGCAAGCTGGGTAAGAAAGACTGTGTCTTCATGCTGAACCCACGTATTTGTACACTTTGGCTTACATTTGTCTACAATCAGAGTGAGGTCCTACATTCCCATCCAATAGCCTCCATTCCTAAATCCATCCTTAAAGCTCCGCCTCTAGACACGGCAAATCCGTCACTTGCGCACAACTTCTTGCCCGTGCCTTCCACGTCTGCGAAGCTCAAAACATCAGCGGGACATAGCTATGATATCCATCCTCCGCCAACTCAGACAAGATCACATGTTATCGGTCGCTTCCCTCCCGACTCGAACGTCTACAGCGAACATGATCTTGATCCATATTTTGTCTCCTACGAGGCCTCCGCAAAGGAGCTGGAGCAGCTGCTCAATGGACCGATGGAGAGGGTTAACCGGCGCACCTTGTCTCACCTTTCGGCGCTTGCGACGGATCTATGTGAGCTGGGCTCTCGCTTTAATGCATTTGCTCTCTCCGAACAAGCCCCATCACTGGGTCCGGCAATCGAGCGGGTTGGTCAGGCAGCAGATTTGTCATACATCGCAACAGAGGAATTGGCCGGATCACTGGGAGCCAGCTTTGCTGAGCCGATGCGAGAAAACGCACAATTCGCTGGTGTGGTCAAGAGCGTTCTTCGATACAGGGTGTTGAAAAGAGTTCAGCAGGATCTAACAACAGAAGAGCTAGCTAAGAAGAGAGACCTTCTGGAGCAGTTGGAACAGAGTGAAGCAGAAGCGAGGCGGATTGAGCAATATTTGTCGACCAGCCAACAGCTGTCTCCGCCTCCAAAACGCTCTACAAGTCTAAGGGAATCTTCTTCACAGCACCGGCGTGATGCGGGACAAGACGACACCGAGTCCATCGATTCCGATTTTCCACCCAATCATGGTGATAATTCTTCATCGACACCATCGGTCAACCAAGGTCTTCCCGACAGAAGCGCTAGTATATCTCACAAGAAAGCACCTAGCAGCAATTCCATCACAAATAAGATTTTTGGCCCTCTACGCCACGCGATACAGGGTGTTGCGGATGTAGATCCGGAACGAACCAGAAGGGATACCATCGGTAAGACTCGAGAATCCATTGGACAATTAGAACAGGCGCAAGTTGCCTCGGAACAGGATGTCAAGGACGCAAGCGCCAGTGTCTTGAGGGACCTTAAGAGATTTCAAAAAGACAAAGAAGACGATCTAAAGAGATACATGGTATGTTTTCATTCTGGAGTACTATGAAGCCGAGTTGAAACTAAAAATATATTTACTGGGATATAGCTTGCATACGCAAAGAGCCAGGTCGAGTGGGCCAAGAAGAGCAAGCAGCAATGGGAAGAGGCACGAGCCGAGGTTGACAAAATAGATGAAAATTGACATCAGAGTCTCTACTTGTGCTCATGGAGGCATTACGAGGTGCTTCGCTTCTGAAAAGAAAAGGTGGCGAGACTATCCAGAAACATTGGGTCTGGTCCGTGTTATATAGCAAAATTCCTTTCTACGTAGGTGTAAGGTGTTGACTGTTATTGAGCACTTGGGTCTCTCTGTACTAGATGTCGCCAATGCCATGTTCGTTTTTCTTTCTTTTCTTTTTTTTTGGGCTTCTGAAAATAGTGTGCAAGACACTATCCTATCTGTGTGTCAGCGTATAAAGTTTTATTCCTGGGATACAAAGACTATCGCCGCCATTACGAATTTTAAACCAAAATCGACCTCAATCGTAACCGCATTAGTAATCGCAGGCGTCGCCGACGACGGCATCGCAAGTGACAAAAAGGCGCTGGGCGCGAAAAAAGACATCGCAATAGGAAGCAAGGGCGGTGGAAAAATTCTACATGCGTCGCAATACATTTCTCAGACAACAGTGCACCCCTGTATGATTTTACACATCTATAGTGAGGCCAGGTGATTACGAACAGTTCGCCATATAATTTTGGTTGCAAAAAGTTTCGAAATAACCTACGACCCTGTATATGACAGAGGTTATTAACTAGGCCAATCAAATCATGATTCCGGAAATTACAAAGACATGAAGATACAATAAATATCACTATTTTTACAAGGAGGGCTAGGTATCCATATTTAGATCGCTATCCTCCCTGCTAACAAGCTTCAGAGCATCACGTGTGCTCAGCCGCTAGAGAGAGGGGCTTGTAACGCTACACAATTCTACCAAGGGGCGTCATTATTGTAGAAGGTCGCCGCTGATCCACATCGCAACTTGTACCTGATTCTGTCGCCGACTACTAGGTATACTTCCACCGCGCACGAGCGACATGAGATGCCATCTTCATATCTTATCGGTGAGAGGCGGCGAAAACATCCATCTATACTTGATCAGTTGTGACTCACGTTACCCTTGTTCGACTAGGAGACGAAAACAACAGAGAGGCGGCATTGCTTCATGAGCATGCCATGGTGAGACCGAACTCATCACCAAATTCTTCCTACCTCTGTGGTCACGTCGATTGTTTGACTTGAAATACCAAGGATCATCTAATAACCCCAACTCCCAAACATAACCGTCAAAACGTGCGTCAATCGCACCAAGCACCATCGTCATGGAAAATCCTACAGATGGTCAAGTCGCCTCGATAGCCGAACCTGGAGTGAAAGCCTCCGGGTCATTACTGCATTCTATGCGCAGAGAGGTGGCACAATTGCTTGGGCGACACCAGACTGGATTTCCCGGAGCTCAGCCTGTTAGCTTCGGGAGACAACATCTGGAGGAGCTGCAGAAACAAGAGTACGATTATTCTCTCACCGCGATCCCAACTTTCTCCATCGTCATCCGATACAGAGCTCGTGCTAACAACGTGAGCACAGCTACTACGTCTGCGAAAAGTCAGACGGGATCCGCTACCTTTTCTACTTGACCGTCGACGAAGAAGGCCTCGAAGCGCATTACCTCATCGATCGAAAGAACGACTACTGGTTCATCACGAATAGAAATTTGCATTTTCCCCTGGAGAACAACACACAGGCCTTTCACACAAAGACCTTGGTGGATGGAGAATTAGTTTGGGACAGCCTCCCGGATGGAAAGAAGGAGCCTCGCTTCTTAGTATTTGACTGCCTGGTCATGGACGGCAATAAGCTTATGGATCGCACGCTAGACAAGCGCCTTGCGTACTTCAAGGAGAGGCTCTACACGCCGTATAAAAAGTTGTTCAGGGAGTATCCAGACGAGCTGCGGTTTCAGCCGTTCTTCGTGGAGATGAAGCCCTTCCAGCTGGCGTATGGCATCGAAATGATGTTCAAGCAAATACTGCCCAGTCTGAGGCACGGAAACGACGGTCTCATCTTTACGTGTCGTAACACCTCATACAGGCACGGCACAGACCCGCACATTCTTAAATGGAAGCCGCCCGAAGAAAACACCATTGACTGTCGCATGAAGCTCACGTTTCCGCTGGTTGAGCCTGATGAGCACGAGAGGCGAGAAGGCATCACGGAGCCCTTTATCGACTACGACAATGTGCCCAAAGCAGAGCTCATGGTGTACAAAGGAGACGGCGGGCCAGAAAAGTACGAGTTTTTCAATGATTTGTTCATTACGGAAGAGGAATGGGAAGTGCTCAAGGGTCTCAACGATCCGTTGAATTGGCGCATCGTGGAGTGTAATCAAGACGAGCAGGCACGGTGGCGCTTGGTTCGCTTCCGAGACGACAAGAAAGAGGCGAACCACACGAGCACCGTGTCGAGCGTGCTGGAGAGCATCAACGATCGGGTCACAGAGCAGGATTTGTATAGGTCTGCCGGGCCCATCAGAGACAGCTGGAAGGCCCGGCAGGCGCGAGCCGAGTCAGAGAGGCGTGCACGATAAAGAAGTTATATGGCGCTTTATCCCATCTTCTTATTGTTTGTCTTGTGCTTCTTTCTTTCTTTCTTTTTTTGTTCTTCTTTTTTTTTTTTGATTTATTTTTTACGGCGTGGAAACTGGTTGCGAGTTATGTTCGGTTGTGTTTTCTGGCGCAGGCAGAGGTGTACCTTTGGGTTGGATGGCGTTTTCGCGGTAGACTCGTTTTTGACTCGTTATACCGTTCAGGAAAATACACTTTTAACCTACCTAGGTAGTTTTTCTGAACTCTTACCTTCCGAAAAGTTGCCTCATTTTATTCCATGCTATAAATCATGTTCTCTTGCGTACTAAGCAAATGCAACACATTCCGTGAGCCCACCCAAATCCCCAACATCGACGAAAAACAGCAAGATCCTTCACAGGCAAGAAATGAAAAGAAAAAGGGGGAAGAATTTTAAAATGCAATTACTATAGTAGTAGCCATCCAGCAAAACCAAAAACAAAAAATCCAGTGAAAGTCTCTGAAAAACTCTTGTTCATATCCTCGTTTTTTTGTCATCCATATTACGTCCAATCAAAAAAAAAATCAGAAAAAAAAAACATCCTTAAAGATTTGATTTTTTCTTTGTTCTTTTTTTCTTTTGTGTCCTTTTTGACTCTGTTTCCTAGACCAAACATGTTCACCTCTACGTAATCTGTTCTGAAGAAGGTGAGGAAACCAAGAAAACGAAACGAGTGGGTTTTGCTCCATGTGGAGATAATCTTCGTGTGTGAACCTTGTGCATACAAAAAAGAAAAGGCAGATGAAGAGAAAAAAAAGGGAAAGGCAGCAAGAAACAGAAGAAGTGCAAAACGGTCTCCTTTAGGAGGTCTTGTGTGCTCTGTTTTTTTTTTTTTTCTTTTTTCTTTTTTCAAAACACATAGGTGATGAGGGCTATGAGCATGATTGTGCAGGCAATGTGGCTGGAGCCGTTGCTGCCACCCCAGGCTTTGGGCTCGGGACGCTTGCTTCCACCTGAGATGACGATGGGGGTGTAGGTGCTTATGGAAGATGTGGTGGTGGGGATGTTGGTATCGTCTGCCGAGGAGGAATTGTAGGCTGGGTTTGTGTACGCGGGAGGGGGGAGGACGTCTATGGTGGTGGTTTCGACAGCGGGGGGTCCGCCGGTCGCGGTCACGATGGTGGTGTATGTGCTTGTTGGGTTGGCGGGTAGAGTGGTTACGTCGCCAGCCACTTGGGAGGAGGCATCGGCGGTGGAAGAGGTGGAGGAGGAGGAGGGGAGAATGGTGATGGTTACCTGGGAGGAGACGACGGTTATAAAGGTGGAGAGGCTGACAGGCTCGGTGGCTTCTGACGCAGGAGGGGGGTTGTTGGTATTCCACAGGTCGGTGATGGTGATGGTTGTGAAGGGCGTGGACCAGGTTGTTGTCAGGGGCCAGCTCCAGCTGATTTGGATGTCTGTGATGGTGGACGCCCCTCCGGAGATGGTGGCATCAGGAAGACCAGTTGTAACTGATACGTCTGTCTGGACGTTTGTCGCGGTGGATGGATTGCCGGAGATGGTGGCATCAGGGGCGCCAGGTGTGTAGGAGACGTCTGTCTGCACAGCTGTATACGTCGACGGGTTGCCAGAGAGAGTGACGTCTGGGGGTCCGCTTGTGTACGTGAACTGAGTGTTCACGTTGGTAACTGTAGACGCCTCAGCCGTGACTGTCGCATCGGAGTGAGGGTACATGGTGATCAAGACAGTTTCTGTAACCGTCTTCTGGCAGGCATCCTCGGCGGAATGCGTGTACTCTGGCACAGGGAGAAGCGTGATTGTTGTTGTGCCAGTAGTTGTGCTGGTGAAGGTTCTCACTTCAGACGTGCCTTTGATGCTGTAAAGGGTTGACAAAGAGGTTTGAGTTCTAAGCAACAAGTTTGTTGGGTTTTTTTGCAAGGTTAGTCGAGAACCCCGAGGGTTTATAAAGAGGAACAATAATTGAGACATACGATACCGGCACGCTTTCACCAACTGTATCAGAGGTGGTCTCAGCAGACGCAGCCGTAGCGGCTTGCGCCTCATCTGTTGCCACTCGGGAAGCCGTAATGCTCCCGGAGAAGCCAAGAGCCGTGATGCCATCTACAGCGGATACGAGCGCGAGCGCAGGGGATGATTCATTGCATTCTGCTCGAATGGCAAGCACATGAGCGGCTTCAGAGACAACATGTTCGGCATGAAGCATCTCATCAGACGCACGGAAAGAGCCACTGTGGCCTATTCTCAGTCAGAAACCATGTCGGAATAGTGTTCAAATCGTGGCATTTCACTTTGAGAGAAGAAAGGAAAAAGAGATAGGGGAAGGAAAAACAGAAGGGTTTAGAAAGAGAAGATA
The DNA here is from genome assembly GCA_018360205.1 of Claviceps digitariae. Taxonomy (NCBI): domain Eukaryota; kingdom Fungi; phylum Ascomycota; class Sordariomycetes; order Hypocreales; family Clavicipitaceae; genus Claviceps; species Claviceps digitariae. The sequence continues at coordinate 32,089 of SRPT01000049.1, read as the reverse complement.
CGAGTTGACATACCAAGGTGGAAGACAAGTACAAAGAGACCCGCGGCGATTGTAAGCAGCCAGCAAAAGCTGGTCAGCTTCGTCTGTACGAAATTCATCCAGAATGGTTCTTTCTTCGCCCAGCCACTCTGAGCAGACTCGGGCAACTCTGTGAAGTCGGTGGCCTTTGGTTTAGACACTTTTATTTTTGAAAAAGATGAAAGAGGCAGAAGTCAGCAAAAATGTCCATCACCGTAGAAGAAAAGAATGGGAAAGAGTCCAACCTACTTTTTGATTGAGAATTCCGAGCTCGATGAAAAGACGCAAAAAATGCTGTTGATGCGAGACACGTTCCCAAATCAGCTTGGACACAGCTTCACAGGTTTTTGGACAAAAGAGACTCGAGCAGTTTGCCGGCTTTGGTGTTATGTGATACGGCAGAGGCCAGAAGCAAACGCCTGGGGAAGACAAACAGATGAGAGAGGCTCGCGGAATTAAATGAGAGGCGATGGAAAGACAGCTCTCGGAAGTATTCTCCAACAAGAATCGATAAAGGAGAAGAAAAAGCTGGAAGGGACTGGTAACGAGTGAGGCAGATTGGGTGAGGGTGAAGGAAAACAAAAAAGAGCGTGGAGGATGACTGCCTTGCAAAAGAGCGTAAAAGGCTAGGAAGAAGACGAGGAAAACAGGCACGGGTGGAAACACGTCGTTATAATACAAAAAACGCTACGTGACTTGCTCAGGTGAGCGAAATCTGATCAATGTTTATGAATCAGGGGTTGCGGACTTGGCGGAGTGATGGACGGATGTCGGACAGCTGGCGCACAACTGGCAGGAAATGCTGCCCAGGCCAAATAACACGGGCAGTGAGAAGCCATATCTACAGTCGTTTGCTTTGCTTGTAAGCGGAGAATAGCTTGACCTCAGCTTGACCTCCTTTCCTTGCCATGTTGAAGCGCCGCAGGCCGTTGGCACTCGCATCGTATAACCGTCATGTTGCCTCGTTGAGGAAAAGAAGGCCTGGATGTTGGAACGCATGGGCGAGGCGGAGGCCGTCAGAGAAGTCTGACATGACATGAAATCAACAGGATATGGACAAGACGTCCAACCCATAAGGGGCAAGGCCAGAAACGCTTTCTGCCGATATCGCGCGCAAACACGAGAGGCTCTCACAATCGGCTCGGGTTCCTACTGTGTCGCCCGGCTTGTTTCAAGGGCGGAGGAAGTGTGATGTCAGTAGCAGGCGGCTTTACCGATTGTAATGAGCCAGGCTCATTGTTCAACTGTCATTGTCACAGATGGTGCATTGCAGAAATTGCAAAGAAATTTTTGGGCATGGAAACTGTCGGGAGTGTGACGGAGATGTGAGATGTGCGGCCAACAGCATCCGGGTGAGGTTGACAAGCTGTTGCACAGGTCAGCTCGTCAGCAAGTACAATGCTCCGGCGGTGCTAGAGGTGATGCTTGCGCTTTTGCAAACAAGAGCAAGTTCCACGTCGGGAGCACATTCAGGGTGAAGTCGATCAAATGGATCGTGGAAGCAGACTGGAGTCTTTGTTGGATTTTTGGTGCCTGGCGGACCGACACGCAGAAGTGGAGACACTGGGACTGCCGCAGACAAGCTTAAGCTCTCAATGCTTTTGGCAGCAGAACGCCCTAGCAGAACGCGGGGCGGGGCCATCTGGAGCCTACCGCGTCCAGGTCGCGTGCGACCAGTCACGAGCTAGCACTTGAGTGCGATTTTTCTAGAGCCTCTTTAGGGCCGCGCAGAGATGAGCTGTTGGGCGGCCCAGTCGCGACAGGCGGGTACCTAGCATTTAGCTAGCAGAAGTAGGTACTCGCTACCCATCCGCTAGCCATGCTGCCCCAGAAGTCAAGGTCGCAGGCACCTGGGCAACCCAGCATCGTGGCAGCGTAGCAGCGTGGCCTCGTTTTCAACCCTGGGTGGCCGAGCCAATTGCCTAATACCCGGTCAATCTGCACGTCTCGTCCCAGCATTTCGCCCGTCACGGCCCTCCAAAACCCTCCAAACCCTCCAACACCACTCCAACCTTCAGTCCTCCATAAATCCCCGTCGCACAGACCGAAATCTGCTTGTTTTCGACCTTGTCGCGCATCTCGCCCTGCACCACCCTCGATACCCAATTCTGCTTCATCTGTTCGACCGTCAGATGCAGTGACCCGTGCGGCGCACCACAACAGAGTCGAGAGTCAACGCGACAAGTTCTCTCAACATCTTTCCTCTGGCTCTGCTGCTTTACGCTTACCAACCCCCCTTCTTCCCTCTCAGAGGCTCTACGGCTTGGGAGCTGTCGCTGTCGCTGTTTCTGTCGCCGTTGCACGCTTGCCGACCGCCGAACTCCCCAACCTTATTTTTCCCTTCAACTACACACCATGCCGCCCCGACGCCGGACTAGGGCCAAGGAGAAGGAGCCTGAGCCTGTTGAGGAGAGCAGCCCCATGCAGGAAGATGCTCCTGAATCCGACCCGGAACCTGTTCCCGAGCCTGAGACTGTGGCCGCTCCCGCCGCAGCCGGGCAGCAAGACGACGACGATGAAGAAGAGCTGGAGCAACGCAGCTTAGAGTTCGACGAGGAGCTTTCATGGCGGCCTGCCAAGCCCATTGCTAGTGCTACCTTGCTCGATCGTCTCGAAAGATTGTCTAAGGAACTCGCGGATTTCGATCAAGGCGGCGTACAGTTGGATTCACTCAAAGATGTTGCGGCGAGTCTGGCGCATAGGAACCTGCTCCAGCACAAGGATCGCGGCGTAAAAGCCTACACCGCGTGTTGTTTGGTTGATATCCTGCGATTATTCGTACCAGATGCCCCATTCACAGATGATCAATTGAAGGTGAGACGTTTTACAAGTGCCTCTTTGTTTCTTCTTTCTTTTTGTTTTTCCTTTTTCCCCCCTCAAACTCCATGTGAAGCCAAGGATCGCTTTTGCTGACACAATGCCCTATCCGCGAATTCTTCAGATGATCTTCACCCTTTTCATCAAGGATATTCTGCCAGCCTTGTTCGACCCGACGAATCCGTACAACAGCCAACACAAATACGTCCTCATGTCACTGTCTGATGTGAAAAGTATTCTCCTCATCTCCGACATTGATGGCGCCGACGATCTGCTGTTGCGCCTGTTCAATTCGACGTTCGATGGTGTGTCCACGAGCTCCCGGGCCTCTAGTGAGGAACAAGTGGCCAAGGATGTGGAGATTGGGCTCACCGAGATGTTGATGGAGGTCATTGACGAGTCTCCGGGGAGTATTCCTGCGACTGTCATTGATGCCATTATTAGCCAATTTCTCCGGGCCGCACCACCTGGTGGGGGCAAGAGCAAAGATCAAAACGACAAGCAGGCCACTCTGCTGCTCAAGACAGAGCCTGCCGCGTACATCATGGCCAAGAATATCTGCAATGGATGCGCCGACAAAATGTCGCGGTATATTAGTCAGTATTTCAGTGATGTCATTCTCGGCGCCTCCAAGTTCGCCACGAAGAGCAACGGCTTTCGGCATGGCGATGATTCAGATGAGGACGACAATACGTCAGGTCCCTCAGAGGCGGATCTGAAAAGTCTTCGCCAAGCTCACATGCTGATTCGTGAACTTTGGCGCGCTGCTCCTGATATCTTGCAGAATGTCGTCCCCCAGCTGGATGCCGAGCTGTCTGCCGATAATGTTCATCTGCGACTTATTGCGACGGAGACCTTTGGTGATATGATATCTGGTATTGGAGCAGCCGGTCCACCTCTGCCGCCAGCCCTTGATCCAGCAGCATATCCTCCGATTCGCTTGATAGACGATACCCTGGGCACGCCTCCAGTGCTCGATAGCGAGGCTAACGTGTTGACGAAGCCGTATTCGCCTCAATCATTTGCGCAAACTCATCATGCTACCTATCGGAACTTTGTCGGCAGAAAGAACGACAAGACGGGGACCATCCGAGCCGCTTGGGTGACTGCAGCTGGATATATTCTGTCCACATCTGCAGGGGGCATAGGCTTGAGCAGAGAGGATGAAACTGAGCTCGTCAAGGGCTTGGTCGACAAACTGAACGACAGCGAAGAAAAGGTGCGGCTTGCCGCAGTCAAAGCAATTGAGCTTTTCAGCTTTCGCGACGCCATTCTGAAGCTAGGTGTCACTGGTGGAGTCGAGAAGGAGGGCTCTGTCTTTGCGAGTCTGGCGGATCGCTGCCGTGACAGAAAACCCGCTGTTCGTGTTGATGCCATGGTTTTGCTGGGCAAACTTTGGGCTGTTGGTGCCGGCGAGATTGCGGACGGTCAAGAGGCAGTGACGTCGTGCCTCTCTGGCGTGCCGTCTCGCATAATAAATGCATTCTACGCCAACGACCCAGATTTGAATGTCTTGCTTGACCGCGTCATGTTTGAGTGTCTTATCCCTCTCAAGTACCCTCTGGTCAAAGGCAAGGCTGCGAAGAACGCCACTGGCTCCCAGGGCAAGGGGGGGATCAGTGCTGGTGATCAAGATCGAATACGGGCCGAGAGAATTCTGCTCATGTTAAAGTCTCTCGATGCCCCCGCCCAGAAGGCGTTCCTTGCCATGCAGTCGCGCCAACCTCAATTTGCAAAGGGTGTTGCCATCTTCATCAAGCAGTGTGAAGCTTACAACGGCGGAGTCGTGGTCGCAGATGAGGACAAGGTCAAGGCCACGCTTGCCAAAACACTCCAATGGCTGGGCACTTTCTTCCCAGACCCGCTCAAGGTTCGCAGCGACCTTCAGAAGTTCGCCAAAGTCAATGATCGCCGCAGCTATCAACTAGTCAAGTTCGCCATTGAATCTGAGAGCGATTTCAAGACTGTTCGGAGGGCCATCAATGAGCTCATCACCAAGATCCAAGCTGGTTCGGCATCAGTGTGCCTCGATACGTTGATCCCGCTGCTGTATCGGTCAAGCTGTCTCATGTTCAATCGAAGTCATCTCGCCACCATTATGGACTATTCCAAGAGCGACAGAGATGGATTCGCAGCAGTCGCTCACCAGGTACTCAATGACATCTCGCAGCGGAACCCGGATATTTTCAGGGCTCATGCGGAAGATTTGCGACGCGAGATTGTCGAACAAGCGCCCACAGATAAGAAAAGCAACGATCCGGCTGTGGTCGATATTCTCAAGGCATATTCCTCCTACGCCAAAAAGTATCCTCAAGACATCAACTATGATCGCGACTTTACGCAGAAGTTGATGAACTACACTCAATACGCATCGCCTCCGCGGGCTGCAAAATACGCAATCAATATCCTGCTGGCAAAGAACGACGACAAGAGCAAGGTCACAGCCACGAATGTGCTCAGAAACGCGGTCAAAGGCTTGGGCTACGGATCATCTCATTTCTTGACGCGGCTGGCGACCATCTGCCAACTAGAGCGGCTGCTGCCTTCTGTCACGGCTGACTCAGATGAAGCTATTCGTGACTTGACCATTAAGGAAATACTTCGCGAAGTACGGACAGATGCGGACCCCAAAGATCCCTCGTGGGTAAACGATGCAGATATGAATGAGGAGTTGCAAGCCAAGTGTCTCTCTCTGAAAGTCCTGGTGAACCACGCGCTAGCTATCGAACAAGAAGCAGACGCCGAAGAGCGTGTCAAGGTGTTGTTCAAGCTCTTGAAGACGTTTATTGTAATGGAGGGAGAATTCTGCAAGACCAAAGACACGCCACTACATCATAAGAAGCGTCTCCGTCTCATGGCCGGGCTGTTGATGTTGAAGCTCTGTACAGTGAAAAAATACGATGAATGCTTGGAGCCCACGAGCTTTCACAAGATGGCGGAATTGGTGCAGGACAGCGAGCTACAAGTCCGCAAGCATTTCGCGGAGAAGCTGCAGAACTACTTGACTAGGGGCAGATTGCGGCCGAAATTTCACACAATACTCTTCTTGGTTGCATTCGAGCCCGCGTCGGACCTCAAGAATCGCGTCGAGACATGGCTTCGATCTCGAGCGCGGTACTACGCCGAGCAGAAGCAACATGTGCTGGAAGCTCTCCTCGGTCGACTGATACCCCTGCTGGCGCATCATCCTGATTACAGCTCCGATATTGATGACCTGGTGGACTTTTCAAGCTACTTTCTGTTTTATCTCGGCACAATCGCTTCCGAGGAAAACATCTCCTTGATTTACCGATATGCAGAGCGTGTCAAGCAGACGAGAGATGGCATCAACCCAGACGCGAGCGAAAACTTGTATGTGCTGAGTGATTTGGCGTCCACCATTATTCGCAAGTATCAGGAACGGAAGAACTGGGCTTTCCAGGCGTGGCCAGGTAAAGTCGGTCTTCCGACGGGCCTATACACTGCGTTGCCATCCAGTGAAGTGGCACAGCAGATTGCCAAGAAACTGTATATTCCAGAGGAGATTGATGAGCGTATCGATGACATTCTACGCACTTTGGATCGCAAAAAGGTAAGCTTGGCACGGAAAAAAAAAAACTAGATTTGTATCCTGAGGAAGAGGAGTGCCAATGCTGACAGATGTACGCCTGCAGAAGCGCAAGTCAGTCCATGAGTTGGGTGATACGGCTGCGAAGCGAGCAAAAACCCAAATGAAGACGGTCATCCGGGAGAAGAAGCCCAAGACGACCAAGGCTTCCTCGTCCAAGAAGAGTACCAAAGTCAAAAAGGCGGCGAAACCAAGAAAGCAAAAAGAAGAGGCTTCATCAATTTCCCTCTCTGAGCGCCGTCGCAGCGGGCGTGCCCACAAAGTCTCAGACTATAAGGAACGAGATGACGCGGATGACGAGGAAGAAATGCTCGAAGGTGTAGCGGAGTGGGATTACGATAATTCCGATGCCGAGGACAGTGGAGGCGATGACGACGACGGCGACAACTCCTCAGAGCTGAGCGATGGGCCTCCTTATGATGACGAAGAAGCAGAGGAGCAAAAGGAGGAGGAGGCGGTCCCAGAAGAAGAAGAAGAAGAAGAAGAAGAGAAAGAAGAAGAGGACGAGGACGAGGAAAAAGTCCCCGCCAAACGCAACGGCTCCAAGGCGGTACCATCCAAGGGCAAGGCGTCCATCAAGCCAACTGTGTTGGCGAGTCTCGACCGCACAACCCGATCGTTACGATCACGCCGGAGGGCAAACAAGGATGAAGAAATGGACGTGGATGAGTAATAAATATCTATCATGATTGAATCCGTCAAACAACCTCTTTGTTTTTTTTTCGGGGTTTTTTTTGGGGGCTTTCTTTTTCTTGCTCTTTCTTTTTCTTGTCTTTTTTCTTTTGGTTCCTTTTGATTTTCATAGCACACAGCAAGTGGCCAAGGGTCAACGCCCACACCCCCAGTAAATGAACTCGCAGCCTATGTTTAAACCCGTCTCTTTTACTTGCCTCTTCTTTTTTCTTCTTTTCTTTTTCTGTTCCTGTGTGTGTATGTGTGTGTCTGTGTATTTCTGTGTGTGTGTTATGTGCGCCTGAAACTGAAAGGGGGTAAGGAGGTAAATACTGGATGTGGTGTTGTTGGATTAGTTTGTCGATTCCGGGTTTTGTGTATAGCGGGATAGGCTATTTATTTGTTTTGTATACCTTTTTTTTTTTCCTTTTTCCTCTCCTTATTTTTTTATTTTTTTTTTTTTTTTTTTTTTCTCTTGTCCTCCCGTTCCGTTTTTTTTTCCTTCTTCCACCCCCTTTTGGCAGAATTTTGTATCTACCTAGGGTAGCTAGGTACGTCCGTCTGGTGGCGTAGTGCTGCTCAAGACAATCTCGTGTAGTGACGCCCGCAGCGGTAAGACTTGTTCAATATGTGTGTGTGTGTGTGTGTGTGTGTGTGTATACTGTTTCGATGATCACCAACGACGGCAGTGATAAATAGAAGGCAGGAATCAATACGATGAGGACCCGGTTGGGACCGTAACGCAAGTATTTTGGGGCGGCGCTGGAGAGCAGAACTCTGCGGTGGAATAGAAAATGGTTGCAGGGATATCAGCGCCCTTTGCAGGCGCGGTCTGGTGTTCATGTACCCGTTGCCAGGCGGCTTACAGCACGGGGTGGTGAAGCTGCATGTATGTACTTAAGTACTTAGGTATGTATGTAGTCCTGGTGGTCTGGTTGAGGCCTTGCCGCTCCATGTTGTGCTGGGCCGGTGCAAGTCTCTTTCCGAACCATCACGTCGATATACCACATCACCAAGCACCCTCTCTTCTTTTCTCTTTCAAATTTTCAAAAGAAACGGCCTCTCAACAACTCGTAATGGAAATTGTTGCAAGATGTAGCTCGTACCTATTTAATTCCTAGCGTGTCTGAATGCTTGGTATACTACTCAGTGAAAGGTGATGGATCCTTATCCGCCATTGAAACTATCCATATTGATGGTGAGAAGAAAGCTGCGATTTTGAAATTGCAAAGAAGGTGTCAATGGTGCCGGTGGACTACATACGATGATGCTATGCAACGCAACCACCGACGTGCTTCTTCGGCAAGTACATCCAGACGCACAAGAAATACCTAGATCAGAAATTTATCACTGTTTTTTCTTGTCTCATCCAACTACTTTTGGGTTGCACGCACAGTCTCTTGGGACTAAACATACAAAAACATGCATAAAAAATATAGAGCACATATAGATGTCCATCGTCTTCAATTACGCCTTCAACCTCCCTCGGTACCATTCCCACCAGGCTCGTCATCGCGCTTCACTTTTCAAAAACCATCCATCTGGCTCGCCATCCAACCGCCGGTAGTCAACAACAACAAACACAGACATCGTCCACGGCTAAGCACAACAGCAACCACGTCCCATTAATGGAAAACCACACCTGCAGTCGAGCAGGGCCACAAGAAGCAATACTCCGTCTACAAAGGCACAGAAAAGAAAGTCGAAAAATGGGGTCCGCGCCGCGCATATCAAAGACGCATCGCACAGTGAGACAAACACACACTAGGGCAAGGTGTACACCAAAAGACAAACAAGTTGGATTATCTTCCTTCTTTTTGTACCTCATGTGCGGAGTATATACATACAAACGAGTTTGGAGCAATACAAAATGCAGAATCAAGTAGCATGCGTTCTACTTTTTCTTCTTTTTTCTTCTTCTTCTTCTTCTTCTTCTTCTTGTTGTTGTTGTTGTTGTTGTTCTTCAGGGACCCGGAGAGGGGGGCCAAAACGAGAGGAGTTAAAGCAGGAGCGGAGCGCCCTTTGTAGCATGCATGGGTTGGGGGGGCTGGAAAAAAGGTAATGGCTCCCCTTCCTCTCTTTCTCTCTCTATATGTGTCGGCGTTTGTGTCTGTGTGTGTGTGTGTGTGTTTTTTTTTGTTCCTTCGTGTGATGCAAAATATCTTTTTTGGGGGGGTTTTTTTTCCTTTTTCCTCAAGTTCTGTTGTTTTTTTTAAAAAAAAAAAAAACAGTATGAACATCCAATGGATATGGCTTCTTGGAATTTGGAGCAAGATAAACAAAAAAAAAACCCCCTTCATCATGATCGCATCGTGCCGTCCCTTTGGGAAGCCAGTCGTAGTTTGACCTTCTCCCTGTGCCCTGAAAACTTCAAATGCGCCTCGAATTTGCCGGCTGTCATTTCCGGTCCGGGCGTGTACAGCTTGTTCATGCAGTCGAGGCAGCGGATCCGGGGGAGCCAGGCATACTTAACGCCTTCGGGGAGAGGTCCGTTGGGCTGGGTGGGTAGTTCGGAGATGGGGTCTAGGAAGGAATATTTCATGATGGCTTCGAATCTGTCACCGTTGGGGTACTGCTTCTCTAGCTCTTTGAGGGCATTGACGAGCCACTCGGGGGGAGGGGGCTAACAAGAATTTGGCTTGTGTATTAGTGTCGAAAGTTCATACATTGTTTTTTTGTTTTTGTTTTATTTTTTTTTGTTTTTGTTTTGTTTTTTCAAGAAAAAAAAGGGGGGGGCGGGGAGGGAACTTACAGCTGGAGGGGGCGATTGTCCCGGAACATGCGGAGGAGCAGGTAGACGGCCGATTTGCCCGGCTGGCAAGTTGCCGAAAGTGCCGCTTCCTGATGCTGCTGATGCTGACGGCTGAGGAGTCAGGGGTGTTTTTGACTTGGAAATGCTGCCGGATGTGCTCGGTGGTCTGGCGTGAGCCGCCACAGGTGTTTGCGGCTGTGAGTGTCCCCCTTTCAGATCGCGATAGTCGCCCCTCATGACTCGCCTCAGCTTCTCCTTGTTCTTCACCTTGAGCGTCACCCATAAGTGCAGTGGCTCTTCCGTCTCCTCTCTACCACGTCGCGATGTCCGCGTCTCGTGATGATGTAGCGAACTGGTCTCCGGTGTTTCTGAACGACCCAGGTTCGCCATTCTCTGCTGGGCAGCCGATGCCGCGCCTCGCATGCCCCTCGTGCGAGCAGTGCCAATGAGCTGTGACGGCGCGGGCGATTCAGGCGTGGAATCTTCGCTGTCGTCTGATTCTGAAATCTCTCCATCGCGATTCGTCTTCTTCTTGTGTGTGCCGGCCGTGCGCTTGAACAGTCGGCTCTCTTCGACGTTTTCGGCAGCACCTGGCAGGACGGAGGAGACAATGAGCGTGCGGATAGTCCGCTGCCGTTCTCGGAGATCCGGCAGTTGCGGGCCACCCCTTCTGTTGATGGAGCGCTTCTGGCGCCGTTGCTCGCGGGAGAACACCATTTCGTTCCGCTCCAGGTCGGCCTCGCTGAGCTCGTACATGTACGGCGCGTACTCCTTTGCCTGCTGTTGCGGTCGAAAGACGGTGGGTAGCGGTGTTTGTAGAAAGGCGGCAACGAGGTCTGAGTCCTCAATGGGTCGGCCGTCAAAGGGATGTCCTATGCTGTACAGGCTCTTGGTGAAGAGCTGTGTCTGCTCCCGGATGCAATGAGCAATTGCCGTGGTGAACTCCCCCGAGAGCGAGAGATCGCGTGCCATGTTCCGGGCAAATTCTTCGGGCGAATTGTTGGGGTTGTTGATTTCCCACTCGAACTGATCGACCAGGGTATGCTGGCCGATGGTAATGTTCAGTTTGATGAGGATGCGCATCTCGTCGTTCTTGTATGCCGAATACGGCAGCTCGGGGTCCAGGGCGTCTTCCTCGGAGAAAACAAAGGGGTAGAAGTCGTTGAGCTGTTCGTGCATTTGCTGGCAGATTTGTTCATAGAGTGGCCGTGAAGTGGGCAGTTTGAGTCCCATGTCCTCGATGATCTGGGCGGCAAATAACTCGACTCTCAGTAGGCGCTCGTGTAGGTTCCAGGTGAATGTGTCCCGCAGCTTGATCTTGTCCCACTCTACTTCCAGCCGAAGCGGCACTAGTTCTTCGTGTTGATCAGCTTGCTTCAACATGTCCCTGCGCGGAAACTTGATGATGGGTGTGGTCCGTCGGCCTGGTCGTGGCTTCTGTGAGGGATAGATGATACGGGACATGGGTTGCTGGTTCTCCGTGAAGCCGTTTCCGAAGCCCTTGTATCCCTCGCCGTAGAGCCGGCTGGGCGGAAACCACGGCTTGTAGTCGGTTCGAATCATGCGGTACTCGTGGATCTTGTCTCGCATCTCCTGCGTCGTCTTGCGCGTCTGCTCGAGCTGCTGGCCCAGCGCGGCGGCAGCAACGGCGTCGCGCATGGTGTAGCGCTCCACCATGAGTTTGTTGAACGATTCCTTGGTGCGGACGGGCATCTCGGCCGTGGCAGAGACTTGCGCGGCATCATTCTGGTCGGGTCCCGGGGCCGTCGTGGCTGATGTAGCGGATGTCGCGGTAGGTATCGCGCCTGTCGCGGGCGCCGACGTGGCCGGCTGGGTCTCCATGGTCGTGATGATGACAATGGAAGGCGGCGCGCGCAGCGGTGTCGCCGCGACGATGCGGAAGCGAACTCGACTTCAATCGGATGCGCAGAGGGCGCGGCGAATGACGGGGCTGGGAGAATTTGTTGGCCGAGCTGGATGCGAGGATGGCGAGGTAGGGTGGTGGACGAGGCTGCAAGGCTTGGGCATGGGCATGGGCATTGGCTCAAGGATGGCTCTGGAGAAGGGGCTTCATGCTGGCGGCTGGAGATTGAAGACGGCTGGCCGGAGCCTGGCCGCGGGAACACAGAGACGCGGTACATGCGGTCATACGCCAATATGTACGCAGGTGCCATGTACCGATTCCGAGTACCTACAAGTACCCCAGCTGCGCGGACCCCAATCCTGGCGACAATGCGCAGCCCATTATAGATTCTGAATAATGCTACGTCTAAAAAGGACTGTTACAAGGCATTTACAACACTGGGCGTTGTCAAATCATCCCTAACCTTTCCAGCAATCATGACCAGAATCTGGCGTGGCTCGCGTAGGTACCTGAGTACCCGCGTGTAGGAATGCGATCTTGTCCTAGCCGTGTCCCCACTCAGGCAATGGACCACTCTCACTTGGGCATGGAGTTGACCAATTTTCTATAGCTGCGCAGGTCATATCAGTCAATGCAAGAGTATCATGATGAACATGGGCCGCGCGATGAATACGAGGCAAATCATGAGCCGCTTGCAAGAACGTACAGGGTAGGCACATACTCACGATATATTTGGGTACTACTTAATACTAGAGCTAAAGCAACCACCAAAAAGCCAGCAGAGTAAGCCCCAGACGATTGAGAAGAGATTGCAGTGTCATCAATACCATCAATGTTGAAGCGCACCAAATAGGAACAAGACTTGACTTGAGGCTGCGTTGTGTGGTGCCAATGTCTCGATGTGTTTGCTGTACCAGACACGTGCCTGTTCTGTAGTACCTACTCCTAAGTACCTAAGTACCCAAGTACAAACGAAATGGGCTAGGCCCCAGCTTGCCCCTCTTTCTCCTTCTAGTGCGCCAAGCACATTGCGCAGCTATTTTCCCACAACGACAGCTCCTCATCCCCCATTTATTTTCCACTCCTCCAAACACCACTTGCCGTCTCTTCTGACCGTAGTCTGTATCCGAAAAAGGTCCAAAATCGCCCATCATGTCGGACGAGAAGGAAGTCCTCGGTGCGTACTCGTCCACTCACGCATCAATTAGGGCATTGACCGGGCCCTTCGTCGTGTCTGCTGCCCTGTGTTTTATCCAGCTTCAAGCGTCGTCGGGATCTGCCCCTCCCTCCCAAGCACAAAAACCCGTCTGGTTCTAGATTTTTACCCCGCCATGGGCTGCGTCGAAGCTCAGGTTCAAGGAGGCACACGACAGCTCAGCGAGAACTGGTTGCTAACATGACGCTTCAGATTACTCCCTCAACAACCCCGATACCTTGACCAAGTACAAGACGGCTGGTCAAATTGCTGAAAAGGTTCTAGCCGAGGTCGCCAAGCTTTGCGTCCCCGGCGCAAAGATTGTCGAGGTATGCCAGAAGGGTGATAAGATCCTGGAAGAGGAGGTGGCCAAGGTTTACAGGGGAAAGAAGGTCACAAAGGGTTCGCTCTCATCACACAACCCTCCGAAATCCGCGAACAAAAACAACAACGCGGATCTCTGCTTGCGTGTTTGCTGATGGAGAACATTTACAGGCTTGTCCCACCCCACCACAATCTCTCCTGCTTCATATGTGACTCCTTATACTCCATTGACCTCCGACGAATCCGAGGCCGCTCTGGAAATCCAGCCTGACGAGGCTATCAAGATTCAGCTTGGCGCTCAGATTGATGGTTTTGGTGCGATTGTCTGTGACACCGTTCTGGCTCGTGAAGCCGACAAGAAGGATGAGGAAATCACTGGTCGCTCAGCCGATTTGATCCTGGCCAACCACTACGCTAATGAATTGCTTCTGCGATTGATGGTCCCACCCGGCCTTCTTGCTCAGGGAACCGATGAGGAAAAGGCAAAGGCTGCTTCGCAAAAAGCGCCCTCTCAAGCCAAGATGACGTCTCTGTTGGAGAAGGTTTGTGAGAGCTATGAGTGCAAACTCGTCGAGAACACCACCTCATGGCTCTTTGATCGCAATGAGATTGAGAGCACCAAGAAGATTGTTTTGGCCCCCCAAGAGGGCAGCAAGGGTGATGGCGTTCCCGCCACGGCGGAGGTTTGGGGTGTCGAGATGGGTGTCTCTTTGGGCTCTGGAAAGTGCAAAACCCTGGACGGACGTGCTACTCTGCACCGCCGTACCACTCAGACCTACGGCCTGAAGCGTCCTACATCTCGAAAGATCCTGTCCGAGGTCCAGAAGAAATTTGGCACGTTCCCCTTCAGCTTGAGACAGCTTGAGGATGAGCGCGATGCCAAGTCTGGTGTCGTCGAATGCGTTCGTGGCAATGTGTTCCGCCAGTACGAGCTTTGCGGGGATAAGGATAATGCCCCTGTTGCTCGTCTGCTAACCACCATTGGTACGTGATTGAATCCGGCACGATTGAATGGAGAAATTTGACAAGGAACTGACTTGATTTCTCTCTCTCTCTTTTTGCTTCCATAGCCATTACCAAGAACGGTATCACCAAGCTGGCTGGCGCCCCCGCGCTTGATCTGAGCAAGGTCAAGTCTGACAAAAAGATCGCCGACGAGGAAATCCTCAAGATTCTGGAGCAACCTCTCTCCAGAAACACTGGCAAGAAGAGCAAGAGCAAGAACAAGAAGAAGAAGAAGCCTGCCAAAAAGGAGGCTGCTGGCCAGGGATCTGCTGACGATGAATCTGACGATGACGACGAATAAGCATGGCGGTGTAGTACAAGGCAATGTTTCATTGCCTCAAGACCTTTTGTGCGGTCGATTGGATTCGGGGTGACCCCCAAGAAAGTTGCACAAATGCCAAAAGGAAAAAAAAAGGGAGAAAAAGAAGAAAACCAACAGACAAAGAGGCAGAGCAGAAATGATCCATTCGCCCATGGGAAAGCATCAGTGCTGTGGCTTGAGCAGCGAATACCATGTACATATGGTGAAATGTTTGTATTTTCCCCACGTGTTTTGTAGCTTTTCAGATGTTTTGCCTCAGTCATCAGTGAGGGGTTTAGGAAAGGGAGGTTTTTTTTTTGTCGGCCATTCGTTGCATTACATTGGAGGCCTGTACGGCGTGTGTTTCCTTCTTATCCGGTCATGCTCACGATGGTGGCAGCAGAACTTTCGGAGCAAGCAAGCACATGCCCTACCTACTACTTTACTTATATAGGCATGTAGGTGAGGGCCAGGATGCCAAGTAGCTACCCATCTACTTAGACAATGGATCGCAGAGTGAACGGCAGCGAATGGAAGTGATTGACAGTGAGTGATTGGCAGTGAATGGCAGTCTCGGACTCTGGCCATGGCGTGGTTGGCGAAGCAACACGTTTTCAAGTGCCGAGTGACTGGTGCTGAGGGGGTTGAGCGAATATCGTGCAAGTAATGAAGCATTAACGGCAGCTCTCGGTTGGAGTGGTAGAAAGGGGTGTGTAATGGGCATGCTTCGTCATGCGAGGAGTCTGAAGCCAGACATGTCGAACAAACATTGAAGCGGAATTATCGGCAGGGAGCATTGGGGAGCATTGGGGGGGGGGCCTCCTCGAGGTATGCAACACTGCAGACGCTGTGCATCCACCACGGCCTCGTTATGAAATGAACACCAGTGATACCAGGCCGTTGACGTTGCTTGACGATTGATGGCGCCCGCCCTGATCAACCAGGCTGGCATTTGCCGGCATTTGCTGGCCCGCGTTGCCCGTGGCGGCCTCGGTGCTGGCTCACTGGGCTCTGGGCGCCTTCTGGTGCTGCACCAGGCTCCGTCACTCGCGCCAGACTCGACCGCTCAATCCGCGACCCCCCCCCTTACCCCCTGTCAAGCGTAAAGCTGCTTGCTTGGCTCCCCAGACCCAGGCCCACGACACACACATCAAAAGAAACCTGCTCCTCAACTTGTCTTGCACCGCCGCCTCACCCTATCGAAACCCGCGTCAAACGCACCGAAAAAGCGCGATCCGGCAGCTGAAATCCCATGCCACAGCTCCAAGAAGAAGTAAAAAAAAACATCCCCACCCCCAAAAAAATCACCTTCCCCCCTCCTCTCTCCCCCCCTTCTTTCACCCTTCACCCGGTCCCATATCGCTGCGTGTTTTCCTGTCTCCCGCTAACCGCATCTTTGCTAGGCGTAAGTAGGTGCGTTGAGAGTGCCGCCCCTCGAAACCAGCTCAGGGGGGAAAAGAGTCGCGTTTTTCTTCTTCTTTTCAGAAAGGTCCAAAGCTATGAAGGGTCAGAACTTTCTTTGAAAGAAAGAAAGAAAGCCAGCAGCAAGTTACGGAACGGATATCCAAAAAAAGGAGGGCAAAAAGGGGAGGGTTGAAAATGATATCGTCAAACACACGAGCCTCACGGTCGGCCTCGCGGTTTTCGAGTCCCGCGCAGCAGCAGGCAGGTGGCAAGGACGCGACCGTGTCGCTTGAGGTGGCCAAGGGCTCAGTCAGCGGGGGATCGCGGTCCTTCATGCAGAGATGGCTGGAGCCCTCGGTGCAGAGCAAGCCCAGCTTTGAAGAGGCTGGATTGATGCGCTACGGCGTGCTGGAGAACATGGCACCGCTGGGAGCTTTGCCAAAGGCGAAGAAGGCTCCCGGTGACGCGACGCAGCCGGTGAAAAGAATCATTCTCAAGACACCTGCCATGGTCGCCGCAAAGGCTGCAGCCGAACAAGAGACTGCCGGAAAGGTCGACGGCGATGACGAGGTTCCTCTCATGACCATGTCACCCCCTGCGTCTCCCTTGTTTGCTTCAGCACCCACAACCAAGCGGAAATCACTGGCGGCGAAAACACGGACAGAGGAAGTCGGGGACGACGAATACGAACCAACGGTCATGAATGGACGCAGGCGGTCTCGCCGAGTGTCGGTGCCCGTCAGGAAAAGCACACCAACCGCAGCACTTCCACCGCCACTGCCACTGCCGCCAGCTCTGCCGCCAGCTCTGCCGCCAGCACCGTCATTGCCGCTGCCGTCAACAGCGCAGTCATCATTGACTCATGAACGCAGGCGGAGCTCGTCCAGTATCGCCGCACTCAAGGCAACGACGCCAAAACGTCAGGTGCGATCCGAAGTCGACCGGCAAGGGATCGTGGCCAAGATTGTGGATGCAGCAGTGGAGGAGGCATTACAGCACTACCGATATCCAACCGCTTGGGCTCTCAGGACACTCTACGACGAGAAGCACGGCGATGCGGAATTTGTTGCCATGATTGAGGACGTCTTTAGCCAGACGGCCGACAAGGAGACTATGGAAGAATTCTTCAGGCTGATGGAGCAGAAGAAGCGCGAAGGAAAAAAAGACGATCGCGCGTGCTATCATTTTGTGCCTCCAACCACCAACAGTAGATTCACACCACACAGGCCGAAACCCGCGCCCTACGCCGATATGATTCATGAACCGGAGGAGTTGCCTCAGCGGAGGTCGGGAAAGCGAGCTGCTAAAAAGGCCAAACTTTCGCATGGAGCTGTCGGCGGGTCTGCGGACCTAGATGCGACCACGGACACGGCAGTAAATACAAAGACAATGCCGGCGACTGCGACGACGACGACGCCGCGGCGCAGAAAGGGGGCTGATGGCGATGCTGAACATGCCAAGGGTATGATTGAAGTCAAGACGCCGGGATCACGGAAACGCGCGCGGCGAGACTCGGCATCAAGTGACTCTTCGCTGTCGACGGCTCTCAGTCTGTCATCGCCAGAGATCAGGGCGAGCAGTCTCTCCAGCCCGACGGCATATCGGGCATCAGGAGCAAGAAATGAAGCAGGAGCAAGGGCTGACATGGAAGCAGGAGAGGGAGGGGGAGGAGGGGGAGGAGGAGGGGGAGGAGGAGGAGGAGGCGGAGGAGCAGCAGCAGCAGCAGCAGCCGCAGCCACAGCAGGAGCTACACTAGGGGGCCCGCGACGAGCCGCTGCTGCGACGGGCGCTGCGTCGCTCCATTCCACATCGGCCACGTCCACTGGAGCCAAGTCCCAGACTGTGCCAGCGCCCCAACCAATCAAGACCCGCGGCAAATCACTCGCCTCGCTCGCCTCCAGCAAACAGACCGTGTCCAACTCATCCCGATCTAAATCTCCCACCCTCGGGCACACAAGCCGCTCTCGCCCTCGTTCCGTCAAGCCCTTGTCTGCTTCGTCTGCGTCGTCCGCCGTTTCTGCGCCTGTGCCCGTGCCCGACGATGCCAGCATGCCTGGCCGCGTCTCTGCTGCCGAGCTCTTCCCCAAACTGAACACCAAGAGCGCAGAACAATTACTCGTGTCATCCACCGACGGAGACGGCCATTCCGCCGCCGCCGCCGCTCAGGCTCATATTCCTATGCCTGGGGACAATGAGGATGCATCTTGGGACCGGCGGCGGAATGCGCGGAGGGTGACCAATGGCATCAGCGCCAAGGAAAGCGCTGTCCGGGGCCCCGATGCTGAGAGCGACACCACGCCTGTGAGGACGACGAGACGGACGCGGCAGTCTCTGGCGGCCAGCGTCACGACACGGGCTTCTCGGTCCGCGAGTAAGCGTCCTGTTGACGAAGCTGACAGAAACGACTCACCGCTAGCTCTGTCCTTGACGGGAGACGGCAACTCGTCTGTGGGATCCCGGGCGGCCACGCCCACGTCTTTGCGACCTGCGAAGAAGCAGAAGACGGGCCTACGTGTCAAATCATCGTAAGTGTTTTTTTTTTTTCTTTTTTTCTCCGTGTGTGTGTGTGCATTATGCATTCCCAGTCATTCCCCATGACGCTCACAGTTCAAAAGCTGTCGAGCACAAAAGGGTTTCAAGACGTCAAGACGTCTACCTTTTTCCATGCCAGGACCAGCCAGCTAGCTAGAGGCAAGGTAGCCCAGTCCCAGCTTTCCTCCTTCCTCCTCTACTCAGCTCCATTTCCATCAAGGGCACAGGAGGAATTGGAGAAGAGTGACGTGGCACAAGGCAAAAACACACACACACACACACACACACACAAAACAAAAACAAAAAAAAACATGCACGATCACACTGTCTCCCGTCAACATTTTCCAGGCTGACCAACTGTTCTCCTTTTAGGCCCGTTAAGAAAAAGGGCGGCACGGCGGCGGGTGTGCCTCGGCTAGTGAATGAGGCAAGTTCGTCGGTCTCTCACGGCAATTCTGCCAAGGATCCGGTAAGTAGTGGTGTGTTCTGATTAGCCCTGTGATGCTTCAAAGATGGGGGGGACTTGGCTTTTTATCCAGACATGGGGACGAATGCTTGGATTTGAGGGGGCCTTGATGCCATAAGATGATGGTGGTTTGACATACGGGCACGCAAGGCGAAAGGGAAGCGAGAATGACGAGGCGCCATGAGCGGCTGGCTGTCACGGCTGCGAAGCAAGCATACACTATCAGCGTGAGCGAGGAGCTGGGCAGGCTGCATTCAGCTCAGCCGGCCCGACACATACGCGCATATGCTTCTTTGGGGCCGCACAGCTGACCAGCATCGCCACCACACTTGAGCGGTGATGCCAGTGGCCTGCCAGACGGTGTATGCTCTGCAGTCTCGCCATCTCACCTTCTCGCCTTCTTGCGTGCTCCCGTGATGGATACCGCGAGGTTGAGCGCCTGGTCGCGTTCCAACGGCAAGAAAAAGGGGGCATGCATCTTGCAGCTAACTAACCTTGCACAGACGGCAGAAAACGACGAGAACTGCTCGGCATGTGGAAACACGGGGGATGTTGTTTGCTGCGATGGCTGCCCGCGCTCCTTCCACTTCGAATGTGTCGACATGGTGCGGTCTGATCATCTCCCTGACGAATGGTATTGCAACGAGTGCCTCATCCGGCGATATCCGTCGCGCGTGCCGGTGCATCGGGGTATTTTGGGCAGCGCCCTCAACAATCTGGAGAAGAGCATTCCACGCGCATTCAGCCTGCCCAAGCGTGTGCAGAATCGTTTCGAGGGCGTCAAGGCTGGCGCTGACGGCGATTACGAAGAGGTCGTAGGCAACAAGACGACAAAGTATGTACACACTCCTCTTCTCCCATGCAATGAGAAAGCACGATACTGATCAAAGGGGAACAAACTCAAAAAGGAAGAGAAATGGCTACGATGAACTGCCCGATTTCTTCAAGCAGCGAGAAGACGGCCAAGCCGTCTTGTGCCATGGATGCCAAAAGTCGGCAACCGAGATCAGAGCCATCATCCCCTGCAGCGTCTGCTCCTATCATTGGCACATTGATTGTCTGGATCCTCCGCTGGCCGTGCCTCCTGTTCTTAAGACATGGCGATGCCCAGCACACGTTGACGATATCCTCATAGAGGTGCCAGCTCTTGCACCCGCCCATCGTTTCCGCAAGGTCAAGGCCAGCCAGACCATATCACCCGCCATCAGCCGTGGCCTGAAAAACAATGGCCACATCGAAATTGACTGGGATGGGTTCGAGTGTCAAGAGCCAGACAAGTCCGGCTGGACCGACGTCAGCTCATTTGGACGAACATACAAGCTTCCGGCAAAGGGTGTGATTCTCGACTTTATCGAACAGTAAGTACAGCTGCTGCCAAACACTCTCTTCCCCTCCTCGTCTGTCCCGTACTGGGTTTTCTGACCGCGTGATCAACAATAAAACAGGTTGCGAAATAGGGAAGCTGGATATGGACCTCGACCGGCCGAGTCCAGATTGATTCCTCAGTCGTTGCCGCTATTCCACACCGACTCGGCTGGTGCTATTCGCGGCTCTGCTCTCGACCGCAAGGTGGAGGAGATGCAAGTCTGCCTCAATTTGATTAGCCTGAAGCAGAAGCGTTCCGATGGCATTGAGCAACTGACGTCTGCCCTTCTCGCTGCCGCCGATGACAATGTCCTGTCACTCATGGCGCAGAGCAATGCCGACAATATTGCGTTGAATCGGACTACCGCCACTGATCGATTAGGTCTTCGCGCAATGCTCGCTCAGATGGAAGCCATGAGCGCACGCATCAGACAAGTTCTAGGAGAAGAAGAAACAGTGACACCTCGCACGCCAGCGCTGACGGCCATCAAAGCCGAGGTGAGTTCGCCCGTTACGGAGTCGACTGCCATGGGCGACCTGCATCGTGTCAGGATGGACGCGCTACCGCCTGTTACGGAACCGACGCCTCCGTCGACTGTCGACAACGCCGAGTGTCACATGGAACTCGACTAGGAGCACATTATGGTCCTTGACGACAACTCATCCTCATCCTCCTCGTCCTCGTCCTCATCCTCCCTAACTCATCATGCCTCTTGACGTCATTCGTTTCTTTCCCATTAGCAGCCATGCGCGTATACCAAACGAGACGCGGTGAAAATGGTCTCGCCGCTCTATTTACGTGGCCAGATACCTTCCTGCCATGGTATTTCTTTCCTATCTCACCGCGCCTGCGCTCGCACGAGCACGCGCACTCAGGCTACCTTTTCACTCGCGCGCGTTAATGTCATCGCTCTCTTGTCACATCCTTGGCCAAGGTCGAGGATTTAGTAGCACATGCCTTTATCTTTCTTTGTTTTATTGGGTTGTACTTTTTGTTATACCATATCAGCGTCGAAACGAGTTCTTGGCGGCTCATTCAAGAAAAAGAAAATATAAACACACACACAAAAAAAAACATGTACCATGCTTGGCTCGGTTCGCGCCACGTTTTCAACTGGGGAGCAGGAGGGTTTGTCTTTATTGTCACAATTAAGGGGAGGGACGGAAGCCAAAAAGAAATCCAAAAAAAAAGCCTTTTTCCATTCTCCTTTTCAATTGGGCTGTGGGACTTGTGCATTTGGAAATAAAAACAGCAATAGTACGAAAACGAAAAAAAAAAAAAAAAAAAAAAAAAAAAAAAAAAAAAAAAAAAACCAGCCCATGTCCCTGAATATACCATGTACCTGACTATAATCACATTCCTTCTGTTCCTCATCATGTCCCCTATCCCAGCAGCAACGTCCACAGCGCCTCACCGTCTATAAAGTCGTGGTGGATAATGTTGACCAGCCAGTAGTCTGATCGGATGCCGGTCAGTAACTTGTCGCTGTCTGATGCCCGCCCGTACACCTTGGCCCATTCGGCCCAGATGCCGAATGCCTCCTCGCTCCAGGCCTTGAAACTGACTTCTTCGATAATCGTCGGCGTGACAATCTCCTTGCCCGGAAAGACGCCCCACGTCACTGCGTTGGTGCTCGTCGCAACGGTAGGGAGCGTGGCAGACCCCCTGCTGCCGCCGCTCAAGTCAGACGACACAAAGTCGCCCGCGGCATTGGCGGCGTAGAAGCAGACGCTGTCGCAGTACTCGGATCCCTTCAGCTTGTCCGCCAAGACGTGCCAGTCCGCCGATGGCAGAAAGAATTCCGCAAACGCCTTCTGAAACACGAAGCCGTTTGCTGGACCCCATCCAAATGTCCTGTCGCTAGAGGAGATGCCGTTGACGGCAGGCTGCGAGGCCACCGTCAGCCAGCCCTTGGTGTTCATGTCTATCAGACGATGCTGGATGGTCGACGACTCCGCAGACAGCCCTTCCTCGCTCCAGGGAATGGCCGAAACCTGTCCCTTGATGTGTTTGACAAATATTTCCTTGATGTCTGCAATTGTCTTGGGGTGGCCCCATAGATTGACAGCTTGGCCGATGGACATGTGTAGGCTCACGCCGTAGCCGTCAATTTCACCATAGGCCGGCGATCGAGAGTCGCCGAATCTTCCGTTGGGAAAGTCGTCCCACGTCGCTTCTCGTCCCAGTACGCCTTCGCCCTCGGATATCGCAAGTGTGTTGGCACGCGAATTGATG
This sequence comes from Claviceps digitariae, assembly GCA_018360205.1. NCBI lineage: Eukaryota > Fungi > Ascomycota > Sordariomycetes > Hypocreales > Clavicipitaceae > Claviceps > Claviceps digitariae. Next base: position 9,531 of record SRPT01000049.1, on the reverse strand, counting down.
CTTTCAGCAAGAACCCCGGCTTCCTGCCCGGTCGCCTCCCACTCGGGATGCGTCGCTGGTCGGCCACCGACAATGACGCGGTTGTATGGGTCTGAGCCCACAGAGGACCTTCTTCTTGACGTCCTAGAGGTCCTAGAGTGGCTCGACGTCCTATTGCCATTGACCTGCAACAGCGGCGGCTGTGCAGGTGCAGGTGCGAGTGCCGTTGATGATGAGTTGTCGTCTACGACCGCCCCATCCCCATCCTCCTCCTTTTCTGAGTCGTGTGGAATGAGGCCAGTCCTCTCCACGATAAAGGAAACAGCCTTTTCTAGATTGAGCGTGTAGAAATGAAAGCCCTTGGGGCCCGTTGACCGGTCCTTGATGGTCCTGATCTGTTCAATCAACTCGCTGAGGATTTCCACACCGACGAGCTTGACCTTCTCATCATCGCCTTTGACAGCGTCAAGCCGGTCCATGATGGCACTCGGAATCTTGGCATGACTGAGCTTCGTTGTTCTCTTGATCATTTGATAGCTCTGAACAGGCATCAGTCCGGGTATGAGGGGAATGGTCTTGAAGACGCCGCTAGGGTGCTCTCGCAGGGTCTTTTCGAAATGATCGTAGGCGTCAATGTCGAAGAAGAGCTGGGTCATGATGAAGTCTGCGCCGGCCTGGACCTTGTCCACCAGATAAGGCAGGTCGTGCTGCAGGCTTTGTCCGACCGGGTAGCTCTCGTCGGAATGTCCCTCGGGATATGCAGCCACACCGATACAAAAATAGTCTCCATATTTCTTGCGGATATGTCGCACGAGGTCCCTGGCCCAGGTAAAGTCGTCACTGTCATCGTCTTCAGAATCATCTGCATCCCGGTATTCTTCTTTCCGAGGGGGATCGCCTCTCAGAGCAAGAATGTTGCGAATGCCGAGAACTTTGGCGTCTTCAAGTGCTTTGTCAATGATTCGCTTGCTCATGTTGGTGCATGTCAAGTGCAGACATGTTGTGAGGCCCAGCTCTCGTTGGCATAGCTCGGCAAGCTCCATCGACTTGGTCGCAGTTGATCCGCCAGCTCCCCATGTGACATTGACAAAGAGAGGCTTCAACGCCTGTTCCATGCGTTGCAATCGATGTCGTAGATTGGAAAAGCCCATGGCCGTTTTTGGCGGAAAAAATTCGAGGGAGAAGTATTCTCCATCGGCCGGTAGAGCGGCAATTTTATCCGTGATCTTGTCCATGACAGGCAGCGGTGATGGGAACAAAAACGAGGGGCTATAATAGATGAAGATTGGAGAGGTGGGAGAGTCTACTCAGATTCTCAGTATCAAGTCAGTCGTTGACGTGCGCTTGCTTTTAAAGAAATTGGCGCGCGTCGTAATATATGTATGTGTCTCTGCCGCAGGGCAAGATATCATCAGTCGAGACTCGAGTGGCGACAGCCTGATAAGCCAGTAGTACACGGAGGGGGCAAAGAAAGAGAGAAAGAAAGAAAGTAATGCGGCTCCAAACATGCACGTCCGTCCGCCAAGTGAAGCAAGACAAGCCGCAACGCCGCGACAGGAAGCCAAACTTTGTCCGATGCGAAAGCGATGCTTCCAAAACAAAAAAAACAAAGAACAAGAAAGCAGTTGGAGCGAGGAAATGAAGGAGGGACTTGGACTCACCACTTGCGCGCCGACAAAGAGTTTTGCCTCGTCGTAATCGGCATGGCGGGGTACAGAAAGCAAAAGGCAGCACAACGTCACACACGTCACGTCGGCCCAGGCCAGGGACCGCAAAAAAAAAAAGGCAGGAGGCTGCGGGGAGCACTTTCCTCTGGAGCGCAGACGATTGACCAATGACAGAACATGGAAAACGGGATTCTGCTACAGTTATTTATAATCCTAGTACCCATACACGTGACTCCCCAAATGGCAGGACCCTCCTTCCCTTTAGCTCTCCGGTCTTCGCAGCAGCTCTTGCCTTTTTCTCGGCTCTTGGAGTGAGTGCTTTGCCTCGTCATGCGCTTTGTTTCCGGATGATGCCGTCCACCATAGCCTGTCCGTCTCCCACCAATTCTCTCTGCTGGCTCGCATGATGCAATCGTCCTGATGCAGCTCGTCTACGCAAATCAAATAGGACTCAAGTCCACCAGCTCGTCCTTTTGCTTTTGGGCGGCTGCGCGATGGACCACTCGCGGCGCACGCCGAGTGTGCCTCGCCAAGCCACCAACTTCCACACCGTCGAGCATCGAGTCGACGAGATTCTACGCCATCGACCTGAAGTCACTGGACAGCAAGTGGAGGACACGATGGAAGGAATGGAAGGAAGAGGAACAAAGAGAAGCCGAAACAAAAAAGAATGCTGCCAGCTCCCAAGGGCCAGACGATGCAGCTCCGCGCGATTCCACTCACAAGAAGACAAACTACGTCCTGTCAATGTTTCCCTATCCCTCCGGCAGCCTGCATCTTGGGCACCTTCGGGTCTATACCATTGCCGATGTTGTCGCTCGGTACAAAAGACTAAAAGGAGACGACGTCCTACTACCAATGGGTTGGGATGCCTTTGGCTTGCCGGCTGAGAATGCGGCTCTCGAGCGCGGAATTGCTCCGGCTGATTGGACAAGGACCAACATTGCCAAAATGAAGGAGCAGATGGAGTGTATGAATGGAAGCTGGGACTGGAGTTGCGTAGGTTTCTTCATACACCTCGAAAAGAAAAAAGAAGAAAGAAGAAAACATTCCAATGTTTTGACGCAAACCATCGATGGTCATCGGCTAACGGCTTCATATAGGAGGTGACCACCTGCGAGCCCGAATTCTACAAACACACGCAAAAGCTGTTCCTCATGCTGTACGAAAGAGGCCTTGCCTACCAGGATGAAGCTGAGGTCAACTATGACCCCGTGGACAAGACGGTTCTCGCGAATGAGCAGGTAGACGCCAACGGCTGCTCTTGGAGATCGGGCGCCAAGGTTGAGAAGAGAAAGTTGAAGCAATGGTTTGTGCGCACGTCCGCGTATCGCGAGGCATTGCTCAGGGACTTGGATAAATTGGCCAAGGACAATGCCTGGCCCGAGCGTGTTATTACCCAGCAGAGGAACTGGATTGGAAGATCCGCTGGTGCCATGATCAAGTTTCCAGTCATGACCAGTGGCGGTGTTGATGTCGGTGCAGCCATCGAGGTCTACACAACACGGCCCGATACTCTATGGGGCGTTCAGTACATTGCACTTGCTGCTTCACATCCTGCTGTCAGCGACTTGGCTCAGACAGATGCCAAGCTCCAAGCCTTTTTGGATACGCTGCCTGGCTTGCCACCCGACGCCAAGGTCGGCTATCTTTTGCCGCAGATGCGAGCCATCAACCCTCTGGCTTACCACGACGATACTCCCGACATCACCAAGGAATCACTGCCCATATATGTCGCACCATACGTAATAGGTGACTACGGCGAAGGAGCTGTGATGGGTGTACCCGGTCATGATGTACGGGATCATTCATTCTGGAACACAAACAACCCCGAGCAGCCAATACGCACGGTTCTAGCGGCATCAGAAGACGGAAGCACAGCAGTATTTCCCCACCAGGACAGGCCCTTCGTACGTCATGGCGTCATGACGCATCACAGTGGTCCCTTTAGTGGGAAGCCATCACTCGAGACCGGGCAGATTATGGTACGCATGCTCGAGGCAGCCGGTTTGGCCAGGACGGAAGAGAAGTGGCGGCTGCGGGACTGGTTGATCAGTCGTCAGCGATATTGGGGCACCCCTATTCCCATTATTCACTGCGATTCTTGCGGCGCGGTGCCGGTTCCTGATGAAGAGCTTCCCGTACAGTTACCAAATGTGGACAACCATTGGGCTGGAAAAAAAACCGGCAACGCCCTCGAGTCGTCGCCCGATTTCGTGAATACCACCTGTCCCAAGTGCAAAGGACCTGCTCGCCGGGATACAGATACCATGGACACATTTGTGGACTCCAGCTGGTATTTCATGCGCTATATAGATGCTCACAACACGCAGAAGCCCTTTTCTTCCGAGGCCGCGAGCCAGATGTTGCCAGTTGACACGTATATCGGAGGCATCGAGCACGCAATTCTGCACCTGTTGTATGCTCGCTTCATGTACAAGTTTTTGGCCTCGACGTCTCTCATGCCCGGATCCCACGAGGAAGTGACGGCATCATCATTCGCAGAACCGTTCAGGCGATTAATCACACAGGGCATGGTTCATGGAAAGACGTACTATCACCCGGACAACGGAATGGTCCTTCAACGCCACGAAGTGAACGCAGGAGACACATTGAATCCCAGGTTGGCTAAAACGGATGCGCCTGTAGTAGTGACATTTGAGAAGATGTCAAAATCCAAGCACAATGGCGTGGATCCGACGCTATGTATTGCCAAATATGGCGCGGACGCAACAAGAGCTCATATGCTCTTCCAGGCGCCCGTGAGCGAGGTGCTCCATTGGGACGAGTCCAAAATCTATGGCGTCACTCGTTTTCTGCAGAGGTTGCATGTTCATGTGGAGAAAATCGCGCTGGCGGCCGGCGATGAGCCTTGCTTCGAGGATGCTAGACACTACCTCGAGTCACAATATCAAAATCTGGACTTAACGGACGCGGCAAAGCTCGCGCAGTGGGACGCGAATGCTGCATTATGGCGCGAAATGCAATACACGATTGCATCTGTCACGAGATCATACGACGACGTCTACTCTCTGAACACGGTTGTGTCAGACCTGATGAGTCTCACCAATTTCTTGACACATTCAAAGGCCGACGTTGTCGTGAAGAAGCACACAGTCAGCACGATGACGCAGCTTCTCGCCCCAATCACGCCAGCATATGCCGAAGAGTGCTGGAGTGTGTTGCATCCATCCAAGGGATCAATCTTCAGGTCGGCCCCATTCCCCGTACAGGATGGCACCTTGGGATCTGTCATGCTACAGCCTCGACTGCAAAGGTGCGGCATACAAATCAATGGCTATACGAGGGGCGTGGTGGAAATAGCGCCTCCGCCAGCTGAGCTGCAGGGCGACGAGCTCACGGACTGGGTGGTGAAAGAAATCATGGACACGCCGCTTGGCAAAAAGCGGTTCAGCGAGGGCAAGTTCGACCTGAAACAGGCCAAGAAAGTCATTGTCGTGGGAAGAGGCAAAGTAGTGAATTTTGTTATTGAATCCGAACCCTCTCCCGACGCCCCTGCCAGTTGGGCAGACGGATGTCACAAGTCTCTATGAAGCTTCAAGGCAATGACTGAGCTGAGCACAACAGTGCACGGGGCAAGCATGTATATTACCGTAGGTGTATGTAAGACTATCAGAGGAGTAATCCATCCAACCAACAGAGTCCCTAGGAGGTCAATGAGAAGATGGACAAGGTGATGATGCCGTGATCATGTCTCTGGCATTTTCATGTTCACGCATCTGCTACCAGTGAACGGCTGTGGAGGCTGTGAACGAAGAGAATGTACAATATATGTCTACCGTGTGCTATTCAAATGTATTCCAAAAAAAAAAAAAAAAAAAAAAAAAAAAAAAAAAAAAAATCCCAAGATATTCAAACGAATCGAAATCTAGTCCAACCGCCGCGCCTGTCTGCTCTGCTCGTCGTCCTCTTGGTCGCCCAGTAGCCTAGGTTGCTCCTCGTCGCTCTCCCGCTTCCGCGCAGAGTGGTCCCCGTCGCGGTACAATATATAATGCTGTGTGAGAAAGATGCTATCGTACAGGAAACTAATGTTGCCCAGCGCAAATTTGATGGGGTTCCCTGTGATGCCGCTCCAGTCGTGCTGCAGGTAGCTATCGATGCCCTGCTGCCCGGTGCTCAGGAACCCGCCTGCCAGGTCCAGCGTGACCTGCCAGACGCTCCAGCCCTTTGTGCTCTTGTTGCGATAGTTGGTCAGGATCTGCGGCCACAGCTTGATCATGGAAATGACGAGCTTGACATAGCCCAGCGCGTAGACCAGATCCAGCTGGCACCAGTCGCGGGCGGGGTCGACGACGCGGCTGTTGGCGGCGGCCGAGGCAGTAAAAGTCCAGGTGATGAAGAGGGCGAGGAAGGAGCCGGCCGCGACGCCGATGATGAAGCGGCTGGGACGGGCGCCCGTTGAGCGAGTGAAGCGCCACCACGAACGACAGAGGTATTGCGAGACGGTGAGGGCGGAGAGGACGGAGGCGTGTAGGGCGAAGGTGATGTCGTTGAATTGGACGGTCGGGGTGAGGCCCTTGTGCCGAGCGGCGTATTGGCTGCGGATGAGGGGGGAGTAGTACAGAGCGAGGGTGGAAAAGAAGTAGGCGACGAATCCTGCGAGAGGACAAAGGTTACTTGTCAGCAGCGGCAGCAGCAGCAGCAGACCAGTTTTTTTTTTTTTTTTTTTTTTTTTTCAAGTAAGAGACTGGCCGAGAGTCGCAGAGGTATACCAACTAACCCAAAACGTTGATAAAGGGAAAATCAACAGTGGTGCCCGAGGTGCTCTTGCGACGAAAATTAAGCACAAGTTGGGGGTAGAAGGATGCGCTCCAGCAAAAGGTGTAGATCCAGCCGCAGAGGCCGGAGATGACTTGGAGAAGGCCCATGGTGAGTGCGACGGCGACGGCGGCGACGACAGTTGTGGGAGGGAGAAGCCGGTTCGGTCTTCAGTCCATGATGAGAGATGATGGGATTTACAAGACCAAAAAGGATGGTGCTGACGAAACTCGATGGTCCCGTCGCGCCTTCCCATTTCCCAGTGCCGCTAATTCAAATACGGATCCTGCCGTGCCGAATCAGCAAAGCTGGGGGCGCCACTTTCCACTTTTCATGTCAAATCATTCCAGAGATGGACTTTTTAGACAATCATCATTGATGCTTCATTTGGCTGGAGGCGAGGTTTCCACGTTTCCTGTCGATTCGTTGCGCACGTGTTGTTTCGTCGTCTCGTGGGTAAATGGCCCACAGTGGCGGCATGAGCACGCGGATGGGACGCAGGATGAAGGACAGGACAGGACGGGACGAGACAGGACAGGACAGAGCACGATCCGAGCTTCACTCATCAGCATCAGCATCTGCATCGACTCCCGCATCAATCCAGCATCCGTCTACAAGATTCACCCCGAGAGTTCCGATGGCAGACTGTTAGGGGGCGAGTTTACAAAAACAACGCTTCGTTTATTAATTCGAGACTCGTGTACATTTGTCCACCGTTCCCGCAACCATGTTACCGAATATGCACATAAGAAATTTGTTTATTGACCAAAGCTGGTGGAAGGGCTTTGCAAAAGTCCAAGCCGATCCATGTTATCCTCCACACAACAAGCATCCAGCCTTGTTAGTCGTCCTGGTCCCTCGGAGAAAGAATAAATAACCAGGCGGACCGGATCATCTCTAGACACGGATGGGCAGGCTGACGGGGAGGTCCTAGAAGCGCGTGTCGGGATCAAACATGTCTCTTTCCGACAAGTCAACGTCGACACCAACATCCACTTCAACCTCGGCGTCGACAGCGGCGTCAACTGGGCCAATTGCGCGGCCGACGATGGGGATCTTCTTGGCGATGTCGTCCATAGCGGCATCTCCAGCATCTTTAGCATCACCAGCGAGGCTGGTAAAAGAATCCACCATCTGGTTGACTTCGTCGCTGTGGAAGCCAGTGTCTCGCTTGACCTCGCCTCCCAAGACGGGGAGGTCCTTGGTCACAGTATCAACGGAGCCAACGGGGAGGGTCTTGAGGAGGTCGCCAGCGTTGTCAACCACAGGAAGACCATCGACAACACCGCGCTTCAGGCCGCCGACGACTGGGAGGCCCTTGGTGAGACCGTCGACGGAGCCGACGGGGAGGGTCTTGAGGAGGTCGCCAGTCCCGTCAACCACGGGGAGGCCGTCGGCAACACCGCGCTTCAGGCCGCCGACAACTGGAAGGCCCTTGGTGATACCACCAGCTGAGCCGACAACAGGCACGCTGTTGACCAGGCCAGCAACGGGCAAGTTACCCACGGGCAAACCTCCCACGAGGTCCTTTTTGGCCAAAGACGGTACAGTAGAACCGACAGCTTCAACGCCATGACCGATGAGGTTATTGGTCAAGCCGTCGACAGGAAGACTGTCTGTCGCGCCGTTGAGCAGACCGGTGACCTGGTTGGTTGGCACGCCGACGGGAGCACCAAAGGAGCTACCATAGAGGCAGGTGAACAGAACGGCATAGACTGCGGAATGCATTTTCAAGTGGTGGTATGAAGCGAAAAAACGAAGATGGACGGTCGTGATTGCGACAAAAATAGGGAGGAAATGAATGTGGTGTAGAAGAAACCAAACGAATGACTTGCTGCGAAGAGCTGCTTGAGGAGGCTGGATGTTCCTTGTTCTTTGTCGACGAGGCACCTCCTACGGATATAAATATGTCATGTTTCTTGTAAGTTGGGGGGGCTCGGAGGGGGCGATGATAACAACTGGCCAGGCCAGGGAGATGATGGACGTTGCGTTACGGAGTCTGCCGGGATGTCCAACGTCGTTATCCCGTTGCAAGGACATACAAGACATAAAAGTGGGCAAATGCATAAGATTTGGTCTCCGTATCTGAGATGATTGTCTCTGAAGGGGGACAATGCAGATATCAAGATGTTGGCATCCGCCGCTGCGGCACTGGCCGGGAGATTCGCGACTTGGACCCAATTTCATCACCTTTTGCGGCGACGATGCCAATAAACAATGTCTCACCCGGCTCACCGCTGCACGCGCCGCGCCGACCCGCGACTTCCCGCGACCATATTCATTTCCCTGTCAAGTGACAAGTGACGAGCATGTTGGAGGTTGTTGCCGTCTAGGTTTCAACGGCCCGGGGGAGGAAGTCGGAGTGGGTTTGGTAATTACAGACGTGTGGACTGTGACGTCGATATACATACTTATGTATGTTCATATGTACATATGTATGCACATACGTCTGCACCGTCTCGAATGTACGGGAACGTTGAAAGTGGCGAGCCCGTGGCGGACTCCCTTAAAGACGACGCCTTTTGTCTTGGACCTCCACACGCACCCATGTATGGAGAAGAGATGAAATTGAACCGGCTTGTGCACCAACGCCCATGTCTGCATCCGAGAAAACAAGACGCCATCTCATGGCAAAAGAGGAAAATGTTTGTGCATATCCAGGGTCCCGGGCACGGACACGCGGGCCGCACCAAAAGTAATGAGCAATTCCCAGCAAGCAGCATGGGACGAAAAGCAACATCTTTTCTTTTTTTTCTTTGTCTCTTTTGTTTTTATTTCATTTCATTCGCTTTCATTGGATCTTCCTCCTTTGGCATGCTGCCGTCTGGTCCACATTATCCAGCCCCGGCATGCACGTTTGGGCCTCCAACGTTGCATCGCAATCAACAAAGTACACGTAAAATGAAGACAAGGCAGCACGTCTCAGAAAGCGTATCTTTTGGCCAAACACGTAATGTGAATTGAGTCAACCTGCAAGATTGGGGGCCCACGCCGGTTGTCCTCTTGGCGATTTCTTTTCCAGGGAGTGACATTTCCCCCAGCCGCCCCCTTTTTCGTTTTTTTTTTCTTTTCGTTTTTTTTTTTTTTTTGTTTTTTTTTTTTTTTT
>SRPT01000489.1:0-23944 GCA_018360205.1 Claviceps digitariae | reverse complement strand
CCCCCCCCCATCTCCCTTTCTCATCTCAATCAATATCCCGCGCGGACCCGTGTCTTCAAAGAGCCGGGTCCCGTCGGACTGTGTCCAGTCTTGGTCACATTTTGCCCTCTGGAATGAGTGGGATGAGGCATCGTCAACACGTTCCAGACGTCGTGGGTGCAGGTTCCAGAGTCCACACATACATGTACATATGTATGTACATACATACACAGCTGGCTGGACCGAAAGTGCACACGGTCCTGATGCCATTTTATTGACGCCTGCATCGCGACGCATCGCCGACGCCGCGCAGCGCAGCGCACCAAGGGCATTGAGTCCCCAGCAAGTGCGAGGATGAATGTTAGAAAGTGCCAAAGTTGTTTTTGCGACATCTGGCTCCATGACGCAAAGTGCTCCGGCTATACACGCCGACCGCTGCTTCACCAGCTGTCAAGCCACTCACATGCACCTGGTCGCAGCTGTCGCAGCTGTTACCGCCGTCGCCTCTGTCGCTTCTGCTTGGACCAGACTCTCGACTCCCGCCCACCTCCTCCTGTCCTTGCTGATCACATCGGCAATCTCGTGTCCGTTGATCAAGGTCCACACAAATTCTCCAACGCAGAGCAAACCATCACATTTCCCAACTCTACTACGTTCCTTGGTTTCATGGATCGTCTTACCATCGTCGTCGCGCTCCGCCTCCCAAAGCAAAGCAGAAATCTCCACACTGCTTGTTTAGCCGTTTGTTTCCTATGCATGCTTCTTCCCCAACAAAAGTATCGGTGATTCCACAAACCCCTCATAGCATCGGCACAGACGGTTCCCACTCGTGCCATATGCAGCCATCATTATCATTTTCTCTTTCCAGTCACAACTGTCTGCATGCTGCCCGGACAAGAGCTTCTCTGAGCTTCCTTTCCCGACGCCTACGTCTAGTTCACCTGTTCCGGTACTAGACTCCAACTTTGATCATTGTCTCAGCGGAACAAAGTCGGACCCCACTGTCATCACGAAGACTTCGTCATTCATCTGCCTGGATGGATAAACGACCATTGCTTGGTTGCCATCGTCACGCACCAAAATTCATCTTCTCCCGTCACTCGGGTCGTTCGATTACTGCTGCTGTGGAACGACAGTGTTCATGCGCTCAAACGTGATCGGGTTCCTTGGGCTGCTGAATTCTTGGTGTAGCTTTGCTAGGCACCTTTGATCGACTTGCAACCTCTGTGTCATCTTTCATGTTACACAATCAGTATAGGGAAACGAGACGAGAAAAGACAAGTGTCGTTGTGTGGTGCATTCGACATCTCGTTTATCTTTCTGTGTACTCTCTGCCAGGATTGCTACTGGCTGACGTTGTGTTACGAGTTGAAGACAAAAGTATTGTTTTTTTTTTTTCCTTTTGCCAACTTGATGCTTATCTCACAACCTGCCGAAAACTCTCACACTGTACCTTCATCTCCACCACATCCTCCGTTTTTGGTTAGAAACTCTCTGTGAACAATTCGTTTGTCACGCTGGACTTCCTTGTTTCTTCACACCTCTCCTGCTCCCTTTTTCCAAAATCCACAAATTTTCGTGCCCAAAGGTGGTGGCTGATACTGCCGCGTCGTCGCATATTATATTCTTAGTGTTATTTGGGGGGAAAAAGAGAAAGAGAAGGAAGGAAGGAAGGAACGAGTACTGTCTCAATTGCACCAAACTAACATGATGCTTAGAAGCCTCAAGGGCAATAGAAGTCGTCCTGAGGATAATGAGGGTGAAAGTGAACTGAGCGACCCTGATAGCAACGGGGTGTTAAACGATCTTGAGGATGAAATCGTGGTCAAGGATCATGGTTCTCGAGCAAGCCCCAAGTCCGGCGGTGCTGAAGCTTCAGAGGAAAATGATGACGACGAAGAGATGGATGACGCCCCAGATGAGACTGGCGGCTCACACTATCCCAAGCGAAAGCGCACCTCGATATTCAATGATCTTAGCGAGAGCAAACTCGAAAGTGCTCACACGGCCGCGCCCGAAAGATCACCGACCTCACCTGACGGCTCCACCAATTTTAAGCCCAATCGTCAGAGTCTCAGTGGCCCAGGAGTGAAAGGTGTTCTGCTGGGGACTTGGCGAGACTCGGTTGTTCCAGAAAACGAAAGAAAACACGCCGTGATTGGGTTTATCGACGTCAGAGACCGTCTCCGTACACGAATTCAGCCCTACACCAAAGAGGGTGAATCATTAGCTGCAGATTACCCCTTGCCGCCTGGTCCAGGTGGTAGTTGGGTGACATTTGATCGTGTCATCTTCTCTGACCATCTGGTTGGCTTGGACCATTTTCAAGTAAAGGAGTATACGCGGTTACGATCCGACATTGTGCCTGAGGAGACAGAAGACGAGCGCATGGCTGCTGAAACTGCTGCTGCTCGGGAGGCTGTCCGCCGAGTCAAGGAGAATCCAGCCCTAGAAAACCCCGCCCAGCCTCCAGCTCTCGCCTACGGCCTGGAAATACCAGAGCAGGTTTCATCTGCAGCCCGTTCAGACCCGAAGCGCCGGAGAGTCAGCAGTGGCTTCGCGGCAATAAACCCGGCTCCGCAGGAGTCTGGCCTTGAGCAGTTGCTGCCCACTCCTCAACAGACCATGGCATGGCATCAGGGTCGATTTTCCATCGACCCATTACCAGGGACCCGACCAACGCGTATCTTGATAGGGCATTGGAAACCGTCGAGCGAACCGGACCCCAAGGATCGACACGCTGTGTACGGCATACTCGGTCAGAATGACATGTTTCGAGTCAAGGTCGTGCGAGAAACAAGGGACGGACGATTTGTGGATGGCAACTTTCCCTCGGGGGCTGGTGCGTTGTGGATTCCATACGAGGAGGTCGAGTTTGAACCTCACTTGAAGGCGCTGAACAGGCAGGAGGTCAAGGAGTACTGTCGCGTCCGTCAGTACCAGTTAGATCATGGAGAGACATCTGCCGAACGAATCGAAAACGAAACCAAGGCCGTATATGAGGCGCAAACGCGAGCTGGGACTATGCCGTACAAACAGCCCCATAATGTAACCGTTCCCACCTTCACGGCCTCTCCGCAAGGAGATGAAGATCGTACAAACGGACGTCTTCCGTATAATGGCCACGAGCTTCGCCAGTCACGTCGAACTGAGCCACGGCCTATCCGAGCTTCCCTAGGCGACAACGATTTTCGACCCAGTCGAGTCCACAGCGTAGAGGCTGCAGAGCGGACTAGTGTCCTGGCGCGGCGGGAGATTGCACGAGCCGAGGCCGCCCAAGGCCGAGCGGACCGCCACGCCGTCCACCGGGAGCGAGCCGCTGCTGCCGCTGCTGCGGATGCTGCCAATGCGGCTGCTGTTGTTGCGGCGGCGGCCTCGAACATGCCCATCGATCATCACCACAACGGGAATGGAAGAATGCTATTTCATGAATCAGAAGACATGCAGCGATTGAACAAGATCTGGGCTAGACAGGAAACATTGCGCATGAAAGGCGGTCCTGATGATGCCAAAATTTATGACGGAGTGAAGTACGAACGAAAGTCGACGGGACCATTTATGGGAAAGCTTGTATCTCAGGGAACCATTATCAACATTGACGGTGAAGACTATGTCGAATATCGGGTTCTGACGAAGCCCTCATTTTTTTAAAAAGTTTTAAGGCGCCGTTGATTTTACTCCCTCTTTTTTTTATTTTTTATTTGTCTTTTTTCCATTTGAAGCGAAAATGATGTCACAGAAAGTCTTGTATTCCCACTCATTGACACTTTAGTTAACCTCAGTGAATGAATTATGTCAAAAAGAAGGATGGACGGCAGCAAAAAAAAAGTCTCAATCATTTGTGATTGAGGAGAAACTCCGACTCGACATTTGTACTGCAGACGACGATACCAAGGACAAAAGAATGCTTAGAATGGCAACACGGGGCAGGGCGGCTAACGTACTGAGCGGATGATGGATGGTGCATGGTATTTTATGATCATTCTGAGCGATTCGAATTATCTATTTTGCATCTTTATGTCCTCAAATTTCTTCAGCAAGCAGGTCGGCCCCGTGCGCCTTTTCAGCAATGCCGCGGTGTGTCCCCGTTATAAGAGATGAGCAGCCGCTGACGTCCTACTCAGCTTGCTAGCTGTGACGATTGGAAAATGGGTCAAAAATTCAAAGATATCAGCATAGGGGATGTGGGGGTTCAAACGTCTTGAGCAGAGAGAGGCAGGTGGGATAAAGCCGTGTACTGCGTGTTTGGTCAAGGACATGTAGGGCACATTGCGCTTGTTCCGAACCGAATGGCTGAAGTATCGAGCGGATGACGGAGACTAAGCATGAATGTGGTCATGGAGAATGGATTCTTTCCTTCTTCTGTTTTTTTTTCTTTTTCCTTTTACCTGTTTGGCTTTACTTTGTTTCCTTTAGCAAATCTCCTTCCAAGTCCTTGCTTTGCTCTGGGTTCCTCATTCACACACAAGATATCATCATCTCGCAAAAGACGAACCAGCAAACTCGTCATTCGTTTTCTGTCCATATTTATGCAATTTTTCTATTTTTCAAATCTTCTATTTTATGATTTTTACCTTTTTCATTGCGTTTTTTTTTTCGGCATTCTATTTCTTTCTTTTTTTTTTCTTTTCTTTTTTTTCGCTCCGTTTCATATACCCGCCGCGGAGACATCCCCTCAAAACACCCAAAAATGAATAACAAAAAGCGTACATACATGATGCGTGCGTGGCATGCACTTCTGAACGATGATCTCACTCTTATTACTTCTGAGAATGTCACTTGTGCTGCTGATGAGGGTGTCCATGTGAATATACGTGTTGTGCATGTTTGTGTGTTGTATCGTATGTATGTGTGCACGGCGCTTTACATCCCAACGCGCGGCAACCCAACCAACCCGTTCGTGCTATGCTATCTTGACAGATATATCCACCGTGTAGCTCCCTCAAGTACATTTATTCTTCCTCTCTAACAAGTAGTATATTTTCTCTTTTTACATAGCATGCCTTTCCCTTGGAAATACCATATCTGTTTTGTTTATTTATTTATTTATTTATTTTTGGAAATTGTATATGCTTAGCTTATTCTTTGCGTGGTAATTCTTACTGCTCAGGTAATGTATTCTTACTCCCGGAAGAGCATCTTCTTGTCTTGCACATCGCAAAAGAGGCTGCTCATTCTCTCACCCACCACCCAGTCGTGCATGAACGCCCCGTTTCGTGAGGGGACTGGCTTTTCGGTTCTGCATGGGATTGAAAGAGGAGCGGTTACTATATTGGCTGAAATAATTTATGTGGGAAACAAAGAAAGAAGAAGGAAGAGGACAGATGGAAAAAAAAATCTATTTGTACTGCGCTACTATGTTTCCTTATCCCCCTGCGTATCTTCCTCGTATCCCTCCGTCTTCATATCCTTGAGTCCCAACTCCTCCTCCTCCTCTTCGGTGCGCTGGTAATTCTCCCTCTTGATTTTGGGGTCTACATTGGGGGGATCCACGAGCGGTTGGACGAAACTGCTGGCAAAGGGGTCGGTCAAGACTACTGTAAAGGGCTTGTCGCCTTTGATGGCGGCGTCGAGACCATCAAAGAAGGCGGTCCATTGGGTTCGCTCTGGAGAGGTGAGTGAATCTCCTCCTTCTTCTGATGCTTGCCCGTCTGCGCCGCTGGCATCGAAAATCTGGCTGTGCAGGTCGTTGCGGACTTGGGTGAGCAGGCCCTCCACCGTGGTGAAGCGGCCGCCGAGGGTGCCGGGGTTGACTTGCAGTTTCAGCTCCGGGCATTCGAGACCGCAGGTTTCCGACTTGAGTATGTCGCGCGCGAGGTCGGTGGCATCCTCGACTGTGAGTGTGATCTTCTCGCCTTGTTCGGGGATCTCGCCGCCCGTCTTGACGTCGTTGGAGCGGTAGCCGCAGTCGTCGCAGACGGTGGACATGAGCACGACTTGTTTGAAGTGCGGAATGTCCACCATCTTCATGTGCGTTGTGCAAGGGTGCATGCAGCCGGGACAACTAGCGGGAAAGTTGTAGACTTCGTTGGGGATGATTTCACCGTCGGCCGTGAGGCCGGGATTGGCAAAGTCGGTCGGTGCGCTGTCGCTAAGGCCAAGCGCCGCGTTTTGCTCCGTCGTGCGAGCGTACTCGCGTTTTTCCCATTTTCCTACACCGTCTTTAAGATCTGGCGAAATGAAGGAGTTGCCCGCAGGGTCGTCGACGAATATGCGGAAGGGAAAGGCATTTCCCGCGAGCATGGCGCGGCCCTTGGTGATGATTTCGGCAATTTTTTCGTGTACCTCGGGACTTTGATCCTTGCGTGCCTCTTGGCCCATTTCCAAATCGTCCATTACAGTGGAAAGAAGACCCTCGACGTTGGTGAGCTGGCCACGGCCAGGGGGGATCTCGAGGTCCATCTCGATGAACTTTACCGTGGCGGTATCCGACTTGACCACCTGGCGACTAAAGTCTTGCAGCTCGGTGAGACGCAGTTCGTAGTGGGTTCCTTTCGGTTGGACCGTGCCAGCGGCTTGGATCTCGTTGTTCTGGGTATTGCAGTGGTCGCAGGCAAAGGACATGATGACCACCTCGCGAAAGTAGGGAATCACTGTCAGAAGAAGTCGTGTGATGCCCTGTGTGGATTCTGTTGGTATCGACGAAAATTTGAGTTGTATACACGTCTGCAAGTTGATACAAGACAACAATACATAGACGACAAGGGGAGAGGGGATCAGAAAGGCTTACATTCTCGCCGCAGTTCATGCAAAGGGACTCGATTTCTTCCACCGGCCTGTATTCGTCTTGGTCTCCTCCCTCTTTGTTGGATCCATCTTGCGCTGTGGTGCTGGTACTGAGCCCCTCGACCTTGTTGCCGATTGACTGGAAGAACTCGTTTGGCCCCAGAGTTGAAGTGGTTGAGCCGTCGTTTTTGTCCTCTATCGACATGGTGCAGATGGCGAGGCTTTTGGGTGTCGCAGGCTGATGCAAGTGAAAAGTGAATGTGTTGAATGTTTTGTCGCAAGAGTCGCAAAATGGAGGGGCAAGGTAAATTTTTGGAGGGGCAGAGCAAATCTATCACTGGTCGCGGGTCCCTGGTCACTCCTCGTCACTGACTCTCTGACTCACTCTGTCATTGCTGCTTATTAGCGGGGCGCGCAGAAAAGCTGCACCCAGAAAAAAGTCCACAATGTGTCCACGACTCCATGGTTATGCATCATCATGCACACAGATCTGAGATGTCAACGTCATCCCATAAAGTCGGCTAGCGACAGCGAGGAGCTGGACTTGTGCTGCTGCCCGGCCAGCAAAGCCTGCAAGCCTCCCTTTCTGTTCTTGGCCCGTTTCTTGCTGCTGGCGTTTGCTGTGGTTGCTGTCGGCTTTTGCGCATGCAGTCCTGAAACTGCCACGTTTGTCATCTTGTTGCTGCTGCTGCTGCTGCTGCTGCTGATTGCAAGTGCTTGCGGCCTCTTTCGACGACGCACGGCCTCCGGAGGCGGCAGACTGATTCGAGTGATTTGTCTGCAAAGTCCACACATGATGCTCTTCGTTGGTCCTCCTTTCGGCGGAGCCGTGGCCATGCTGCTGCGTTTCAAGCCTGTTCTTTTTCCAGCTCTCGGCCGCGGGCTACCATGAAGCTTCAGTGCCGTTTTCTGCCCCGGAATCATAATGTGTCCGCAGGCACCACAGACATGCTGACTTTGCGTCTCTTGCTGAGCCAGGCCGTTGTGGTACATCAATTCCGCGCGCTGCCTCATCAGATGCGCCGACGTTTCTGGGGCTGTTTGGCGCAAGAGATGCGCTGCATCCGTGAGAAAGCTCAGCTCAGCTGACAATCTCTGGGATGCCATCCTTTATCATTTCCTCAAGAAGACTTCGGTCGTCAAAGGCGTTCAAAATATGCGTGGACAAGAGAGTTATGGCAGTGCCAACCGAGACTTGCATTGCAGACATGGAATTTACGTACGAGGGAAGCTGCTCAGCTCACGTGTTTGGGGGGGAGGGGGTGTATCGATAAAGGCCCCAGCTACCCGGGATCGCGCTCACTTCTACTATGCGACCAAAGCGTGCTTGTCACCCATGTACATGGATTTCTTTCTTCATTGTTGCATGAAATCTGCAGTCCAGCTCTAAGCTCTGCGGATCTCCCATGAAATATCCTTTATGCTGACTTCATCGCCAGCTTTTTCGTCGTAGTCAAACCACTCCCCCTCACTCAAATCAATTCCTGTAAACTTTGTGCCCGAATCTACGCCCTCCGCCAGCCACTCACCCTACACCTTTCGTCAGCCTGATAGAATAGCATCATCCAGTTTTCATAAACAACTCATCATGGACGAAAGAAACTACCAGTCTTGAGAAGAGAACCTACCTCTGGCTTAAACTCGGTGAACTCAAGTCCCCGGCAGTCAAACTCAATGACCCTGTGTGATTTGGCTGGCTCAGACTGTTCATATGCCATGGGCGCAGCTTTGATGGAAGCAGAAGATTCTCGCTAACACGGATGGGAGTGAGTGAGCGAATTCGCTGGTCTCGTGGAACTCAACCGAATTTACCTTGCAGTTCTTGCACCTCCAGACAAAATTAGCCTCTCCTCGGCTTCCACTCATCTCGTTGGTTTCCTAGGTCCATCGTCAATATCAGGACCAGCCCATCCGGGTACAACGACCCTGGGAAAATGAGCAGCTTTGGGGGCGGGACTAACGAAGCGGTTGACGCCCACATAGTTGTCATG
Organism: Claviceps digitariae; assembly: GCA_018360205.1. Lineage (NCBI taxonomy): Eukaryota > Fungi > Ascomycota > Sordariomycetes > Hypocreales > Clavicipitaceae > Claviceps > Claviceps digitariae. The sequence continues at coordinate 15,248 of SRPT01000489.1, read as the reverse complement.
CGTCTCCCTACACGATGTACACTGAACCTTGAACATGTACCAGAACGGGTTGTCTTGCGTGTCGTCTGGTCTGAGGTTTGTCACCCTGCCATGATGGTGAAGTCAGTGCGTTGTCGTCGGCGTCGTCAAGCTGGTCAAGAAAGATGCGGCCATACCCAGTTTGCTCCGCCTTGATAATCAAGGTAAACATCGTTGAACGTCCTTTTTTGCCTTTGAACCTCCACGCCAAGTCAAGTATGTGATTTTGGATCAAAAACAGTCACTCTCTCAACTCAAGGCCTCAGCCAACCATTGCCCCGCTCGTCAGGTCCTGGCTGGTTCGAATCTCAATTTCGGTCGACCAGCTCTCACGTGATCGTAAAAAGAGCTGGCCCATTCTCTCTGATGCGCCGCCGGGAGATTGCCGAGAATGCAGCACGCCAACGTCACCAAATGGCAACCGTTCAAACACCAATTGAGAGCCGCATCTAGTCTCGACTTGTCCTCCGACCGTATAATTCGAGGCCAAATGTCGTCGTGATGCAATCGCTGTGGGCTAGAGCTGGCCAGGCTCACCATTGTGGGTGCAGAGCCTGCAGCGCAGCGGTTGGCAGCATCGGGCGACGAGCTACTGGCGTCGCCGGAAGACGCAGAGCAACCTTTGCCGAAATTGTTACCGCTTGCTACAGTTCGGTCTTTGCAAGTGCTGCAGTTCTTGATGCGGTCCGCAAAGATGACCGAAGAAAGGAATTGGATCGACAGTTGGAGGAGGCAAGGAGAGAACTGAGCGACTTACAGGACCGATCGTCGAATTCAACCCTCTTAGGAACCACCTCGTCACATCTGACAATAGACCAAATGGATGCTTTGTGGCAGACTCTGAAGACCATCTATCGGGGCCGACCCTATATGAAGGAGATTCACAAACCTGCGACCATCGACCCCTCCGAATTCATCAGTAACCTCAAGACCGAATTCTACCAAGCAGTCAGTCAAACTTCCTTGTGTGCGATGCGAAAGACCGATTACGAGCAACTAGAGAGAGAAGTCACGGCAGAAGAAAGTGATGATAAAATCGTTGATCGAGAACCTAGGACTCAGACGCAGTTACATCAAGTTTCATTAAGCTTAGAACATCTCGTTCAACAATTACTACGGCGAGCAGAAATCTTCGACAACGGCGCGACGCAAAGCTCATCATTCGATGAGGCTCGATCCATGGTTGAGCAGGGATGTCACGGATATTCATTCCCGTCCATAGACCGTCAGCGTGCTCTCCGAAATACCTGCATCATGAACCGCCAACTTCGAGCTTTGGTCGCCGCGGAACATCTCAGCTTCAAGGAGAGAATCGGCAGAATCTGCTACAATTTAATGGTATCCGCCTACCCACCTGATATGCGCACATATAACACTCTCATTTTGGCGTTCAACAAGTATGGCTACCACGCCTTTTCCGACGCACTTGTTTATTCGTTTTTTCACCGACGACTACTGAAACCTACAGCTTCAACTTACGCCGTCGTCCTCAATCACTACAAATCGTCGAATAACCACGGACAATTTCTCCGCGTTATTTCGTGTTTAGCTGGACTGGATCAATGGACCGGCGCCAAGATCAGAAGGCGGCATATCAATGACGTGGCACGTATGCCTGTCTTGCGAATCTGGGCGGCAGACACAAGGTTTCGCACACAAACCGGACACTGGATCTGGGAGCACGGTCCGTTGAGCACTCGTCTAGTCGAACATGCGCTCCAAGGACTTCTTCACTTTAAGCTGTTTGCCGATGCTGCGACGCTCTTCCTCAGTTGTGTGCGTTCTGGGGTTCTTCTCAGCACCCAGTCAATCACACACTTGTTCGACGAGTGCGTTGCTGCTCTCGACTGGAAAGCAGCAGTACAAATGGTGCGAGGATTAATGCCAATTCTGCAAGAATGGGATGATTTTCTGTCCAGAATAGACCAGGCCACCGCGCTCTATCTACTGGACCGAACGTCTGCTTTGCTCGATCTTTGTGGCTTGGGCAGCAGTGGCCGAGAAGCACCTGGCTTTGAGCGTTTGGTAAACTTGGGCATATCGCTTCCCCAGCGAGCCAGGTTTCTTGAATACATGGAGCGAGTCAATCTTGCTCGCCTTTCAGACAAAAAGCCCGCAGGCTTTCAAACACCTCCGGATGGACCTTGTGACGAGCTGGTCAGATCCAAACGTCGGTTACTACAAATCGAGAGCCTGTTCAAAGAATACAACCACGTTCGCAAAACGACCCACTCCATTGAGAGCAAACTTTTGTATCCGCACTTCTCCATGTCGTTTCGAATTTCTATGGCACTGCACATCGGAGCCTCCGCCCTGCGTCGGTCATCGGAGCTGTGCCGCGAGATTGAGAAGAGCCTGCGCATACTTGAGTCGGTCTCACATCGACACGAGGATTCATCGCATGCGAGGCACGGCGCCGAGAGCGATCACCCCAGTCGAGAGACGGATCCATCATCCATTCATGTTCTACACTTTGATACCCAGCCCGAATCGAAACCACGAGACGGATCGCCCTCCTCCATGGCGGTGGCAGGCTCGGCCGACCAGCACGGCGATGCCTCACCAGACCAGAGTGTATCTGACGCACCTGCCACGGCCTAAGCCCTGTTGACGCGACAGAGTACTTGCCACTGGGATCGGCTGACTCGAAGCCCTTGTCCCACGCCATGTAAATCTATGATGTACACATAATCATCCAAGGGGAGGGAAGCATTCCAGCAATTAAAAAAAAAATTGAAGAGCGATCGCATCTTGTTCTAAAATTTACGTGACGTACATACATGCAAGGTTTGAGTGACACTACTTCAAACCAGCAACTGCATTGTCAGGGGTGGCGCATGGTCTGTTGGCCGGATGGGATGGTCCTTGAGACATGCAGAGGTATGTATGTATGCAAAATCGAGAACAGCTGTGTCTGGACATCTGCCATTGCATACTACAATGCACACTTTCCGGTTGATTCCTTGCACCATGCGCGTGATGCCACGTCGGGACCAGGGGCCTTTTGATCTTGGCGCACATGCAAGACTCCAGTCTCTAATGTGTATTGGGGTACATTGATTGATCGTCGATAAGGCTGTAGTGTGTTTCATCGGCCATCTCATCCGGGGAGCGGAAAAACTCTTGTCCAGACATGCTTTTTGATTGATGTGTTGCTCAATTAGACGATGTACATGAACTGTGTACGACCATCATGGTGGTGGTGGGTAATGCAGTGGATGTTGCGCATTGCTTTACATGGGCGGCGATGGATTCTCCGCAGTCGCATGTGATTGTTGTCTTTTTTTTTTTTTTTTTTTTTTTTTTTTTTTTTTTTTTTTTTTTTTTTTTTTTTTTTTTGGGCTTTCCGCCTTATTTCTTGAGCCCCGACCTCGAAACATGGTATGAATGCTTAAGCGTGGCGCAAATGCACCGACTGGCATCTGTTTTACACGACCGTCTTCTCAAACCCCTCTTGGAATGTCTTCTTTATCACTTAAAGGGTGCTTCCTGATTTGCGCATGTTACGTCAGTGCTGGCATGATCGAATACGTACCCTGTTGGGAAAAAAAAACGTTTTGCCGTTGTATTACTCGAAGGACTGGTCGTACTGGCTGCCGCGACAAACCCCTGAGCAAAGTGTCGCCCCCACCCCGTCTTTATGCCTGCAGTCTCGTAAATGGAAATCCGGGTACTCGGTGTAGCTACAGTTCACATCATCCAGAGCAGAGCAGACGGCGTATCGATTCGGGAGGCCGATGCCGTTTGACCATGATCATGGCCGCGACGGCGACTAGTCACCTTGGCTATGGCCTGTGTATGGAAATTCGGCAGAAGTTTCAGAAACAGCAAGCTCCGACACTTGATTGGCGGCGCTTACGGCTGTCGGAATTCCTGATCAAGGCGGATTTGATTGATGTGCGGCCTCATGTGCCGAGAGTTTGAGAGATAGTTGTGGTGGACGTCGGAGTGAGTGCACACCAAGTTCTGATGTTGTCGAGGTACGCGGCGTATCTCCTCGCGTCGTTGAGGCTTCCGAGGCGAAAGGACAACTCGCACGCGCGCGCCGTTATCGATACGCAATGGTTAGCAAGCGGGAGCCGGTTGGAGCCCCGTGTGATTCGTGGGGGAGGCAATCCGGCGACTTGAAGGGAAGGATTTCTATTCCAGCACGTTGCAGACACAACGCACTTGGATTGGTGAGGCAAGAGGCAAAAGGCTTTCTGGTCTCCATTTGACTCCATTCCCATTCCACCAACCCAACCGTGTCACTTTCAAGTCTTCCATGGGGCGTGGCTTAACACTAGTAGGGGAGCGTGAATAGAGCTTGCCGTCGGACGAGTCGGATTGAGAGGCTCATCCACGGGGTCATCAGCGGTCATCAAAGCATTGGGTGGGAGGCTGCGAGCGCGGTCCAAGACTCCATGCTTTGATACGCTCACGCCACCCCACTCAATTTCCTGGAATGCGTATGACAGCCTGCCTCCTGCCTACCGCCCTTCCGCATGGTCGTTGCTTCCTCCTCCAACCTTATTAATGGTCCAGGTGGCAAGTAATTTATGCCAGTAAGAACCTGCTCTTCCTCCTCATTCTCATTCGTCTCCTCAGATTTTTTCTGCCTTTCCGCTGTTGGTCCAACAGGACGGCAAGAAGACGACGTAGCCGGCACTACTGAGGACACCTGTTTATTTAAAAGCTTCGACGAGGGCCTTGTAATAAAACCTCGGCGACATTTCAGAAAGACGCCCCCAGGACTAGACCCACGATGCACCCACCCACGGTCCAATGAGTGGTGTTTGCTCGTGACTTGTCGACCAGATTTTTTCCTTTTTTTTTATTAAGAAAAAAAAAAGAAGGGCAAAAAAAAGAAAGAAAGAAAGCAAGAAAGCAAGAATCCATTGCTTTGTTGTCCTCTTTTTGCGTTTCGTTTTGCAGCAGACCCCTTGCTTGGATATCATTTTGCATTTTTGCTCGAGGTAAGAAAGGAAATCACATGGCGTTCGCGAATGAGCTGAGCTAACCGCGGACAGTGACGCTTGGCACGGGATCACGCGACCAGCCTATTCAGGGTCAATCCCTCGTTGAGGTCGGTCGGCACTTGATAACTAGAGAGAGAGAGGGCCATGTTGGTTTGCTGGGGGCGACGCCATAATTTGGTCCTGACTAGCTTCCTAGGTCATTTCTCTCTCCTCCCTCTCATGCATCTTGCATCTTGCGTTGCTGTTCGACACAATTGTCGCGATTGAATTGATTCACAAGTCTTTTGCTCTGTGATCCAGATTCGCACTCAAAAAGGTGGGCCGCCAGGGGTGTGCGTCGAGTCTGAACCACTTTTTTGTCGTCTCGGACTTATCAATTGATGGTTATTTATTTACAGCAGAGATTCTAAATTGAGTGCGCGGCAGGTCTCTGCTTCAGCAGAAGGAGGAAACGTCCCGTTCGCCTCAAAAGAAAAAAGAAGAAGAAGAAGAAGAAGAAGAAAAGGAGGACCAGCTGAACAGTCCTGATCCAGGATGAAGTTTGGACGGAAGTGAGTTTCTCCCCCCTGTGTGGATTCCCTTTCTTTTACTTGCGCCCAATTGGAGGTGCAGAGTCACTGAAACAAAATGGTTGTTCTCGGTGTTGTAAAGTCTGCCGCGGAATCAAGTTCCCGAGTGGTCGGCTTCGTATATCAACTACAAGGGTCTGAAGAAACTCGTCAAGGCTCTTGCCGAGAAAGCCAGGAAGGGAGACACGGTTGATACAGCAGGTGGGCATCTCTTCCCGTTCATGACCAACACACAGATGAGAAGAATGAATGTATTCGAGATTCAAAAAAAGAAGCAAACGAAAACGAAAAAGAAAAGGCCCGGGCCCCCTAACCATAGCACTGCAGAACTATTCTTCGCTCTTGACCGCAATCTTGAAGATGTGGACTCCTTTTACAACAAGAAATTTGCCGAAGCATGTCGGCGCCTGAACAATCTTCACAACCGCTATGGCCGTGTTCCCGACGTCGTGGCCACACTTGATCAAGATGAGGTCGAGGAGGTCATGGGTGCCTTGCTTGAGCTTCGAACTCAGTTGAGGAATCTACAATGGTTTGGCGAAATCAATCGCAGAGGCTTCGTCAAGATCACAAAAAAGCTTGATAAGAAAGTACCGCAAATTTCCTACCAGCATCGGTACATTTCCACCAAAGTTGATCCTAAGCAGTTTGCCAAGGATGGTAATGTCACCAGGTTGCTCGCCGAGATCAATCGATGGCTGTCTGTCCTCAGCGATGCGCAACGGTTTGATGATTCCACGTCTGATCGTTCCACCCGCTCTCTTGGTCGCGCCTCCGCCAAAGCTATGCTCAAGCTGCCACAGACACAGCTCGACATCCTGGACCAGGCTGTTCGCAACGACGACATTTGTTCGCTGAAATGGGGACTGACGGACGCCAATGTCGGTTCGGATCTGTCTGCGCAGTCATTGCTCCTCAATCTCTTGCAGCGATCCATCTCCGGACGTTCGCGGCATTGTATTGCCTTTCTCTTGACTCGAGTGAATGATTTGGATGAGCCTGATGACATCAATGGCCGAAACTGTATTCACCGACTGGTCATTCATATAGGTCGCACAAAGCATGGCTCGCACGACGAGGAATCTCATGTTTATCCGGTGCCAGTGGGCACGCAATTCACCAACCGTCATCTCCAGCCTGCTGTGTCTTCGCTGGTGCCAGTCAAGGCCATCAACACCAAGGAATGCAACTTGCTGGGAAAAGACGACGAGGCAGTCCAGCTCCTCGTCTATCTTCTGGACCAGCTACCAGAGAGCCAGCGAAACTCCCTAAAAAGTCGAGATTCCTTTGGGAGATTACCGTTGCACTATGCCGCTCAGTTTGGTTTTGTTGTAGTCTGCCAGATTATCATGAAGTACATGCAGAAGTGGAATCAGTTCGATGCCAAGGACGGCATTGATGCACCCGAGTGGCACGACAATGATGGTTTCGCACCTCTTCACCTAAGTGTCATGGGAGGCCATCCACTCACCACGCAGGCCTTGCTTCAGGGCGAAAACTGGCAAGGCAGCAGCGAGGCCAAAGTCCAGATTCGCAAGACCATTTCCAAGTCGGGCGCCTCGCTCGCCCTGGCCACGAAATTCAACTACGAACCCATTGTCAAGATGCTGGTCGAGGCGGGCGTGGACATCAACTGGACCGACAAGACTGGAGAAACTGCGCTGCACATTGCTGCCACGCTTGGCCATGAAGCCTGCGCTCGCATAATTCTCCAGGGTAGTGATTCTCAGAAGGCGGATATTGAAATCGCAGAGAACTCGTACTCATGGACCCCTCTTCACGTCGCTGCCGTCGACGGATCGCTCGGCGTGGTCCAGCTTCTTGTCGACGCGGGCGCCGATGTGTCCAAGCCAGATGCGTCGGGTTGGACGGCAAAAGAACATGCTGCCTTGCGTGGACACATGGCCATTGCGCGCTTCCTCGCCGCGCACACGGATGAAGCAGAAGCTGCTTCAAGAGTTTTACAAAGTCTGCAACAGGCCAATCCGCTAGAGAGCTCCTCCATCGATGGAAGACGGTCGAATGTAGCTAACGGCAATGTCCCCCGTTCTCCCGAGCCCGTCAAGACGTTTGGCCATCGATATCTCACCAATGAAAGCCTGGTGCTTGTCAGCTTGGGAAGCATGGATATCCGCAAAGCTACCGAGGCTGTGCATCTTGATAGCGTTCCTCTTACTGAGGCCCACAGCACACAGCTTGACACGGCTTTGTCTGTGGTTGTCAGTGCTGCTGGAGCGCAGGGCGAACCGACGATAATCGATCTTCCCGTTCATGACGGCATCTCCACCGAACCTGTGGCGTTCAAAACCACGGATGCGACCAAAGTTAAGCTCATGTTTGACATTGTTCCGACGTATTCTGGGAGCGAGAAGAACAAGATTGGGCGTGCTGTTGCACTGCTCTCGACGGTAAAACCAACAATAGGCTCACGACGCATGAATCTCCAGGGCGATGTTTGTGTGCCAATCATGTCCAGCAACCTAGAAGTCATTGGGACTGTCAACTTTAACTTTCTCGTTATCACCCCCTTTTACCACCCAAACATGGAAATTACCTCGCGGCAAACGTACTGGAGGAAGTTGTCTTCGACAATGCTGATTGGCCACAGAGGCTTGGGCAAAAATGTCACATCAAACAAGTCGTTGCAGCTTGGTGAGAATACTCTACCGTCATTCATTGCTGCGGCCAATTTGGGTGCACAATACGTTGAATTCGACGTCCAGTTGACCAAGGATCACGTTCCTGTAATCTACCACGACTTTCTGGTCAGTGAAACGGGCATCGACGCACCGGTCCACACTCTTACGCTGGAGCAATTCCTCCACATCAATTCGGACAAGGGGAGAGAACGGCCTCGTAGAAAGGGGCACAATGGAGACACTGTTGGTGATCTCCAGGCTCGGCCCCGCAGCAACAGCTTTGCGCCGCCCAAGCGTTCCCTGTCGACGGGATATGCAGGCTCGGGAGATGCGGAGATGGAAGAACGGATGAAGCACACGAGGGACTTCAAGGAGAAGGGCTACAAGGCCAATTCTCGTGGGAACTTTATCCAGGCGCCGTTTGCTACTCTGGAGGATCTGTTCCGCAAGCTGCCAGAAAACATTGGCTTCAATATGGAACTGAAATACCCCATGCTTCACGAGAGTGAGGAACATGACATGGATACGTATGCGGTGGAGCTGAACTCGTTTTGCGACACGGTGCTGTCCAAGGTTTACGATCTGGCCGGCAATCGCCACATCATCTTCAGCTCCTTCAATCCCGACATTTGCCTGTGCCTCAGCTTCAAGCAGCCATCGATTCCGATTTTGTTCCTGACGGATGCTGGGTGCAGTCCTGTTGGCGACATTCGGGCATCCTCGCTGCAGGAAGCCATCCGATTTGCAAGCCGGTGGAATCTGTTGGGAATTGTGTCTGCGGCGGAGCCTTTGATCAACAGCCCTCGGTTGGTCAAGGTGGTGAAGGAACTGGGGTTGGTATGTGTCAGCTATGGAGTTTTGAATAATGATTCAAAAATGGTCCAAGTAGGTAGCCTCTGTCATGCGACTTCCTTTTTCTTTTCTCTTTCTCTTTATTTTACTTCCTTCTCTTTTTTCCCCTTTATTTGATGCTGACGACGTACTACAGAGACAAGTCAAGGAGGGTATTGATGCCGTCATTGTCGACAGCGTCCTGGCTATTCGCAAAGGTCTGACGAGCGGTGAATCAGCTGCGGACACGTCCAATGTAACTCCTGTGGAAGAAGTCGAAGTGGAACTGAAATTAGAAGGTGTGAAAGTGCAGTAATTCTTTTGGCGCGTCTGGGCACAGAAACAGGTAAAGGACATGGATACAATATAGAACCAGTAAAGAGCATTTTCGATAGCGGTCTCAAAAGACAAAAAAATCCTTGATTTCAACGTCGACGAGTCTATTGCATATTTCTGTTCACATGCATGTACTGTATGGTTGATGCCCATACGCCATCATTGCTACTGGTCGAGTGCTGTGACATTTCTAGACGCGCCACGCCGGATCTGGCCATAATGGTGAGACATTGATGACATTTCTATTGCATCTTATATAACCTTAAAACGTCAATTGTTCAGATCTGACGGCTACTTTTCGTCACCAGAAGTGTCCGAGCTTGACTAGCGAGGTTTTGGATCGCAGCTTCAGCTTACCCTATGTTGAGTCTGTCTGCCCGTATGTGCATATGTATATGTGAGAGATTCCGCCATGCTGCAAATGCAGGGCCAGGGAAAGGAAAGAAGAAAGAAAAGTGGGCGCATGTGTTTTGTGTAATAGATTTGGCTGAAGTGTGTTTACAACTATGTTAGATGTATAGAGGAATTACGTTTGACATGTTTAACTATGAGCAGTGTGTCTATGACTATGGAGCAATGTCTATAACTATGGAGTAGAATGTCTACAAGTATAGAATAGTATGTCTACAACTATGGAGCAATGTCTATAACTATGGAGTATCATGTCTACAACTATGGAACAGCTTGTCCAACAATTGCATTTCGACGCCCAGACCAGATATCCACACAATGGAGCTCGTCTAAAGCACGAAAATACGAATCCCGCACAAGAAGCGCTGCATACGAGACACTGCTGACTGCTGACTGCTGACTGCTGACTGCTGACTGCTGCTGCTGATTTAGATACAGAGATATATGTACATATGTAGCCAAAATTTTATCCGAACATTTTATCCTAGTATGGGCCGCTATTCAGATGCATCTTGAGCGCGCGCTGTTGGGGGTGCTTGTGCGCGGGGGTCATGACGACTCACGGCGATGGGGCAGCGGAAGCGGAAGCGGAAGTGGAAGCGGAATGGGAGGTGTTGTTTGTGTTTGCGTATTGCTGGGTTGGTTGTTGAGGGGAGGACTTGGGGGGAGGGGGTGAGGATTGTTTGTGTTGAGAATGTATTGTTAGATGTGGCATGTTGTATGTATGTATGGATGTATGGATGTTGTTTGGTGGGCAGGAAATATGGTGAGGATATTGGTCCGCAAGACGTAGAATGATATGCCAAAAAGAAAAAGAAAAGAACAGAAAGAAACGAAAAGCAAAAAAAAGGGAGGTGAAAAGAAAGAGACGGTTTTCAATATACACTAATATACACTACTATAAGCAGACTGCATATAGGCAATACAAACTAAAAAAGTAAGGTTAATATAAAAAGAAACGAAAGAAAAAAAAAAAGCAAAAAAAGGAGGTAAGAAGAGAAGGAAACTGTTTTACATATACACTCGGACTAAGCACCCTGCATAGAAGCAACAAAAACAAAAAGCAACATTGACACACACACACACACACAAAAGGCGTGTGAAAAACCAGCACTCAATAGGCGTCCTGCATATGGCTGCTTGGCAACGGGGCCGAATGGACAGCTGCGAAATGCCATCATGACAAAACGGGTTTATTTCCCTGGTCCTGCGCTTGTGTGTGAAATGGACGGGATGAGGGGTTAAGCGAGGGGCTGTGTTGATTTATTTTCTTTCTTTTGATCTTCTAGGGTTATTTTCAGGGTTGCGTTCAGGGACAGACATTGGTTGGTAGGGGACCGTGTTGTAGTATTGGCTCGGGTGTAGCTTGTTGGTGTTGATTAGGATGAATGGGTTGTGTTTGGTCTCTTTTCTCTATTCATATCTTCTTTTCTTTTCTTTTTCTTCTTTCTTCTTTCTTTTTCTTCTTTCTTTTTCTCTCTCTTCTCTATTTATTCCCCCCTTTTACTTTTCTTTTTATTCCTCTCTTCTCTCTGTTGTTTCCTTTTCTTGTCCTCTCTTAGTTCCTTTTTCTCGTTGCTTTTTCTGGTATTGCATTGTGGCGCATGTCACCTCGGTTTCGGATGCCCGTTCGGGATGCCCAATGTGGACGGCCACAAGTGGGAAACAAAGAGGCGCAGCGAACATTTGTTTTTTTTGTTTCTTGTTTTCTTTTTTTCTCTGTTTACTTTTTCCTTGGGCAGCTTTTCTCATTTCCGCAAATTTCCCCATGGTTCGGCTGAGACATCTACCCGGGTGATGGACATGGGAAACTCGAATTTTGCCACTCATGAGTCGTGGGTCCCGGGGAAGAAAAAGAAAAAGGAAGGGGAGAAAGAACAGGACGGGAGGACGGGAGGACGCGGGAGGCGGGACATGTGACGTCTGCCTCGGGAAGCTATTCCCGCCTGCACGTATTGCCCGCGACTCCAACTTCACCTTGACGAGTCACGACTTGGCATCACTGACATTGGGTTCCTTTCTCAGCGTCTGTTGTTGGCGGTCCCCTCGAGACATATCCCGGTGTCGTGCGAGCTGGATGGACCACAACACACATACCAACATACGACGCGCAACTCTGCCGTGGCATCCCGGGGCCTTTCCTTTCTTCTTTCTTTTCCCTTCCCGTCTTCTCTTCTTTTATAGTCCCATCGTTTCAATATACCGCCCTGGCCGAGACCCTTGAACTCTGAACCTGCAAGCTGGTCTCGGATCCGGAATCCTCATTCAGTATCGCGAACAACTCCGACGGAACAACCGCATCCAGAAATCCAGAGCACATGCATCTCTGTGGAAGCCGTGGCAGATGGGCCATCCGTACGAGAGCAGAAAAGAAAACGAGTATGTATGCATTGTATGTGTACCCCCCATGCACATAATATGGATGATATTGGTCGGGGTCAGTTGGTTGGTTGGTTGAGAGCAGCCATCCAGCCGAGCGCGCCCTTGTCATATTTTCAGTGCGCGGGACTCTTCTTTCTTTCCTTGTTTTTTTTTTGTTTTCTTCTTTCCATCCGTCTTTGTTCCTTTCTTTTTCTTTTTACCGAGTTTCTATTCAGCAAGGAATGACGGCCAACTTTTGCCTCACCAGCGCGCTGCTCTCAAACGTGAATGTCACCTAGGACGCGCGGCGGCTGTTTTCTTTTTCTTGGTCGTCAACGACGGATTGATTCTGAAAGATGCATGCCAGCTTGTACTCTTACAATGGCGTTGCAAAAAAGCAGATGAAAAAGAAGGAAAGAAAAAAACACCCGACAGGCAACTGGGGTCCTTGTTGACAGGATCGTCGACAACTTCGCACTGCAGATTTTTTTTTTTTTTTTGCCACAGGGGGCCAGCCTCCTTGGCCATGTCACGACTCACCAGCCAGGTTTGCGCAAGCGCTTCGCAATCGCACCCCATGCATAGTCCGTCGAGAATGACGCGCAGCTTCCAAATACCAGATGCTCTGGGGCGGGAAAAAAAAAAGGGCCAAATTGCCCATATTGAAGGCGTCCTGTCACGAACGGATGCATGGGCCATTGGCGACACAGTCCCACTCACCGGTCAAACACATGGACGGTACGAGATGACTCGGTCGGCAACCAGTCAATGAGTCGTGGGCATCGTGCTGCGTTTGTATTGCTTGAACGGACCAACATCCTGCACACTGGTCTGGGAAGAAGAGATGTGACGGACAGACGTATAGATGTCACCACACAGCGACTCCGATGGCCTGGTTGTTGGAGCGTTGTAAAAATGCATCGCTGCTTTGCAGATGGGATAAAGTGTCTCATGGCATGACATGACATGACAGTACAGTCGACGGGCAAGCACCCCAGCGCCGTTGTTTACGCCCTAAAAAGAAGAAATGAAGAAGAAGAAACGACTTGCTGAGATGTAAAGCCCCAATAATGTCCCCCTCGTTTCTCGCCTTTCACCAAGACCAATATTTGCGAGTCCAGTTTCCAGTTTCAAGCATCAACTGTCAACTGTCAACTTCCACTGCTCTTCAACGCCCGTGGTCCACAACCAGGATATGGCGTGAAGCAGCGAATTACGAATTGTCAATACAATTAAACCCAGCAGCGGGTGGCTGCATCTTCCAAGCGGTGAGTCCCCTGCCCATGTACGAAATAACTGCAGCAACGGTCCCAGAAAAAAAAGAAAATTCAGAGACACGGTGAGGACTATTGTGATACCCTTTGTAACATGTACACAGTGTCTGGCAACATGGCTTTGTAACAAAGTGCCAGGGAAAGGGACCCCGAGTTGTGATGGGCTTTGGTGTATCAGAGTGTTAGTTGACAACGATAAGTAAAGGGCTTTTCTATTTTTTTTTTCTATTTTTTTTTTTAAAAAAAAAGAAAAACGTTGCTGCTGCTGCTGCTGCTGCTGCTGCTGTATAGTGTATTGCCGTAAGTCACCACGCAGCCTCTACAGCCTTTTCTGCCGTTGCACATGGGCCATGTGCGTCGCTCGGCATCCAGGATGATGGTTCAAACGAAACCTGGGCGTGGCATCATGGCATCACCACCCACCCGTATAGCCATCAGTCAGCCAGCCACTACGCAGACATGCGCACAGAAACAAGGAAAACAAAACAACATTAAACGATTTAAAAAACAAAACACAGGGAAAAAAGGAAGGGGACGACGCCCTGACACGCATTCAGCCTCCTTATATGCTGTGGAATACGTGGTCAGCACTTCTGTCCTCGTGAGTTGGCACAGGGAAACCGTCTGGTCATGTTGTCCGCTTTGCTGACCAACACGGGGCGGACCGGTGTGGGATGAAGGTGACGATTTGATGCATACAGAATACGGTGGGATGGCTGGAATGATGGAGCTGATGAGGCAGCCCTCTGGCCAAGACGCCGGTCAGATGGGGAAGTCGTACCCATGTGAAGGCCAACCATGGAAGCGGGTGTTTGAAGCAGATGCTCGAACACTACATAGTGTACATGTGTACATACATATGTATGTATCTCCTCAAGGAGGCAAGCACAACAAGCCATCCACGACCCTCCGGTACACCCAACCACAATCATCTGTTTCTCACCCCTCTTCTCTTGTTGGACAGAATGACGCCACCGCAGGCACATTCTTTTTCGTTCCATCCGAATAGTACATCTCCCGGCTGAGATGAGTCAACCCCTCCCACTTCACCATCATACAGAGCTCCCTCGGTAAGACCCTTCAAACACCCCCCTCCCCCCGGACGGATGGAAAAACACAGGGATCCAGGATACAAGCAAGACACTGGGGAAAACAAAACAAAAAGATGACAGGTCAGCGGAGAATTTCCACGGGACTATCTGCGCAGAAGCCTTTTTGTGGAAAGTTGTACATGCTATACAAGAACTTCATCTTGTGTGTGGTCGGTTTGACAACGATGCTGCTGTTGATGCTGTTTTGGTCTCTCCTCCGCCTTGTACGGAGCACCAAAGGGCTTTAGTTTACCCTTTCTACAGCAGGTCTGCACAACACGTCCTGTTTATCTATTCATCTGTTTCTTTCTTTCTTTCTTTCTTTTTTTTTTTTTAAAAAAAAAAAAAACACAGAAACATAGACCCCAGAACGAAGCGTACCGGACCTCCACTTCCATCATCGTCTGTCTTAAAGCTGTGCGTCATCACGCTCAGCTCGCCGAGGGAAGCTAACGGCGCGGAACCTATACTGACACACCCACGTACAGTATGTATGAGGCCATTATGAGTTCAGAAGCGTGAAATCCACCCGAGGGGTGTCATATCACTGACGGGCAACAAGCCTGTTCCCGTTAGTGGGACAGACACGAAGGGAGGGAGGCATCTTCGGGGCGAGAGACGTTGTGCTTTGCACGTCGTTTTTGTCGTCTGTTGACACGTATTTTGTTGATACATGGGGTGGAGGAGTATGTACGGTCTGTGGAGATTGATGAAGATGTTTGCGAGACAGCGTGAGGGGGGGGGGTTGGGGTTTGTTTTC
>SRPT01000488.1:0-23969 GCA_018360205.1 Claviceps digitariae | reverse complement strand
AGACTATAGTAATAGTATAGTTAAGCTAAACTAAAAAGGCTAAAGTAAAAAGCTTATAATAATAGAAATTAAGGATAAAATAACTATAAAGGACTAATACGTTTAATAATAAGCTCTTAGAGTATACATCTTAAGTGTATACTAACTAGAGGCACTTTTTAACCTCTCTATAGTAGTGTAATGTTAAAACCCTAACTAAACTAATGTAAATAAGCTTAATAAAAAAATAAGTTAGTAAATTAAGAATTCTAACTAAGGGATTTACTATATCCTACTTAACCTTTAATTAGTAGCGTTGTATATATTTATAGATAGGTTTTTTGTAAATAATAAAGACCTAAGCTCTTAGATTAGATTTATAATTATCCTAGGCAATAAGGTAAAAAGTAGTATTAATATAGAATTTAAGCTTTAAGGGAATATTATTATATATAGCTTAATAAAGAGCAAGAGAGTTATAAGGAGTGCTCTTGCCTCTAAGCTATATAGAATAGTCTAGGGTGCAAACATAATATACACACTAGGAGTCACTCTAAATATAATTATAAAGAAGCTATAAAAAGCATATATTCTAATAATAATCTATATAGACTCTTTTTCCCTATATAAATGCCTTATAAAGCTAGGAATAATAAAAGAAAAATGGCTTATAATTAATATTATAGCCCTCTAATAATTATATAAACGTTATAAGCTTACGGAAATTTAATGGATTAATAGGAATAATAACATTATAAATATAATAATAAAGGCAATGCTAAATAAGGCTCTTAAGAGCTTTATTAATAATAATAAGATAAGAATTTAGATAGAAGAATAGGTAAAGAGAGAAGCAGCTAATTAATAGAAATTAGTTATAATAAATAAGGCTATAGAGGCTAAAGAATTTTTATATAATTAACTTAGCATAAAGCTAGCTAATTAGGGATGTTCTTTTTAATTAAAGGATCTATATATATTAATAATAACACTCTCTATTTTTTATGCATTTTTTTAGCTACTCTTTAGGCAATTCCTCTTTATTAAAAAAGAGAGAATTTATAAGTATTAGAATTGCCCTTAATAGCATAACCTTAGTAGAATAGCATAACCTTAGGAAGGTCTAATTTATAGATGCTAATTAGGCGCATTGCGTAATCGGACCTACCGACCCTAACGCCAGTGGAAAACTCTGCATACAACGCCACCTTCCTTAGTCTAGCTTTTTAGCTTTATTATTATTAACACTAATATATTGTATTTATAACCCTTTTTGCACTAGTGCTTTATTTATCCTTTTATAACCTTTCTGAGGTTATACCAACAATATTAGTTATAAAATAGTTTAATAAGTTAAGTATAACCTTAGGAGCGTAAGTAAGTATAAAAGTATAAAGACTAATAATTAAATAGCTATATTATACCTATTAGGAATGCTTTATCTCTAGGATTAAGGATATTTAAATAACTAACTTAATATAATATTATATACCCTTATAACTAAAAGTAACTTTAATAAGGTAAAAATAATATTATTATTTAAGTTTTTAGAAAGCCTTTACTTATAAGGTTTTTTTAGCTATAAAAAGAGTAGGTATTATTTCCTAAGGGGGAGGTAAATAGGTTACTTTAATAATATTTCTAGAAAAACTATAAAAAGCTACTTAAAAGGAAATAAAGATATTAGCTAAGCTAAATAAGATAGTTTAAGTAGTTACACTACCTAAATTAGTTAAACTAAACTATTAAGTAGTGTATAACTTTTAGGAGTTAAATAGTAACTCTATAGATTTAGAATACCTATACTATAATATAGAATTAAACTTTAATATAATATACTATAGTTAACTAAAGTTTTTATTATAAGTAAATATAGTAAATAGATTTTAAGGGATTAGTATTTATCTACTAAATAAATATAAAGTAGCTTTTATAGGTCTAAATAGTATATAGTATTATAATAATATAGCATAGGGTTTAAAGGGGTCCTTTAGTACTTATATTAAATTTAAGGATATTATATTTAATTATATTTTCTTTAAAGATAAAATAAAGTTAGAGTTAATCCTAGGATATATAGAGAATATATACACCTTATTTTTAATATATATTAATAATTACTATTAGGGATTAAAGTCTTAAGAAGATTACTTTAACTTTATATAGAAAAGGTACTTTTTATAAGTAGTATAGGCTTTAATTAATTTAAGTAGTAAAAAGACTACCTTATTTGCCTTAAAAGTAGATTATATTAGGTTCTCTATAAAAAATAGTAAGATTTATTTAGTAAGAAAACACTATAATTAATTTACTAATATAGCTTAATATTTTAAGGAGAATCCCCTTTAAATATAGAAGGATATACTTACCCTAATTTATTTTACTTTTTTTCTATAAAAATTTATTTTAAAATAATTAGACTTAGTTCTTACTATTAAGCAAGCTTTTTTTTATAATATACCTAAAGTTATAAGAATAGGGAAGACTTTAATATAATAATATAAGGTAGCTTAAAATAAGCCCCTTTAAATAATAAAAGTATAATAAGCATTACTTTAAATTTATTATAGTATTTAGGAGAATACTACTTTTAAAGCCTAGCTAGGGATATAGTTCTATTTAGTAATAAATATATTAAAGATAGGAATAGAGAGAGTATTATTTTAAATAGAGAATATTAAACCTAAAACTAGTATTATTAATTTAAACTTTTTAAAGGTAAGAATTATTATATAGCTATTTTATAGGTTAAAAGATAATAAGAAAAAATATTTAATACCTAAGAAAGAAATATTTACTATTATAATAGGTTTAAAGGAGACTAGATAGTTAGTTAATTTATTACTTTATCCTTTAAAAGTTTATATAAACTATAAGGGCATTATTAATTTAATAGTAAATATATCTAAAATACATAGAAAGGTTATAAAATAGATAGATATTTTGTAGGAGTTAAATATAGAGTATATTTATAGAGCTAATATAATAAAGATTATAGGAATTATAAATAGTATATTAAGGCTACTAAATTAACTAAGATTAGACCTATACTAGGTTAAGGAAAGAATAGGTATTAATATTATATTACTTAGGGGAGACTAACTAATTATAGTAACTATAAATATTAACTTAGTTATAAAACATTATATAATCCTACCTAAAGGGGCACCTTTAGATTAAAAGTTAGTAAATAATTTAATTAATAATATAAGGAAAATATTTAAGTTAAAATAGTATAGTAAAATTATAATATTAATTATATATAGTATATATAAAGTACTAGTAAATTAAAGATATATAATATAAAGATACGCTCTAAAGTATTAAATTATTAGTTAAACGTTATATTATTTAGAGATAGATAAGTCTTTAGCTAAATATATCTTAATAGAGGTAGTATCTAAGAAGTTATAATAAGTATATAATGCTATAGAATATTTTAAAGTAGTAATTATTATAGAAAAACTTTAAAGAAAATAGTATTAGCTAAATTAAATAAGTAATATTAAATATTACTATTAGTTATATTTAGTGTACTAGTAAACTAAAATTTAATTAACTAAAGCTATTTTAAAAACTATTAGTATACTTAAACTATAGAGTTTAGTTATAATAAACTATTTAAAACTAATTACCCTAATAATAATAAATAGGGATTTATATATATTAGTAGTAGTTAATTATATAACTAAATTTACTATAGCCTAGTTCTATTTAGAGGCAATAGAAAATATAGTAATAAAGGCTTAGAATTAGAGTTAGAGTCTAATCTTTAGTTAGCTAAAGGGTATTTATTATAATAATAAATTACACTTTAAGAATTTTAACTTTAAGTTTATAGTAAAGAAATATAGAACTTATATTATATATAGTCTAATTTCTTACCCCTTTTTAACTAGTTTAGCTAAGTAAAATGTAAGATTAGTAAAGAATTAACTAATAAAATAAGGCACTAAATAAAATAAAGTCTTATTAAATTTATAGGACTAAGCACTTTTAAACATTATAGTTATGCTAAATAACTAATTTATAATAAGAATAAAAACTACTCTAGCTAAGGTAATATTTAAATTTAAGCTATTCTTATATTATTAAGGCATTAAAAAAATAGAAAAAGGAAATATAAATAAATTTATATTTAACTTAAATCTAGCTTAAGAACTCTTATTATAAAGATAAAATACTAGAGAGAAATTTAAATAAAATATTATAAATTAAAGAGAAAAAAGAGTTTAATTTAATAATAATTAAACTTAAACCTTTTAAGTTAATAGCTTAGTTTAAAAAAAAATAAATAAAGAGAGTAAGCTAAGAGGTAAATTCTATAAAATATAAGGGAATTTATTTAAGATTATTTCTTAAGTCTTTTTAATATTATATAAAGTAAAACTAGTAGTTAGGGGTTTAATTAGAAAAATTTATATAAACTATTTAAAATAGTATATTAAGTGTTTAAAATAACTCTAACTACTAAGATTAAATACTTAGAATTTAGTGGACTAGGGAATAAGAGAAAAAATAGACTTAGAAGTAATAGGAGTAATTAATAATATTAAGGTTCTTTTTACTTAGCTATTATTTTCTTAGTTAGTTAGACTAGATAGTATTATAGTTAATATTACTATCCATTCCCTAGTAGTCTATTAAGGGTAGGTCTAACTAAGGCCTGCCTAGTAGGGTTAGAGTAGTATTAGGTCCATAGTAATTAGTCGGACGAATCTTATCTAATACAACATCATTATAACCCCCAGTCCGACTGGCCATTTTTCAAACCCTCCAACCCTCCAACAAAAAAACTGCTGCTGCGTGTTTACGTATTCCTCCCTCCATCACACCAACACTCCAACACCCATCCTCGCCGCCGCCCGCAGGATCCCCTCCCTCCCTCTATGCCCCTGCTTGCTTGCTATTCCCACCATTTCCGCTCTGCCGTCTCTTGCTGCCCGTGCGTGCAACGCCGATGCTTTTCGGTCTCCGGATAAGCCTGCACTGCAATTCGCGTCGTTTGTCTGTATCTGTATCAATGCCTGAGCCTGTTCTCTTCAGAGCTCACTAGCTTGCCATCTCCTTCTCCGTCTTTGTCTCCCAGCAGCTCTAGTAGGAGTCGAGTCTGGTCGTACGGACTCGAAACAGTTGCAGCCCGCTGGCATTGGACGACAAGACAATCAATATGCCGCCGTCAGAGGGCTCAGAAGTCATGATCAGTCACGTTGGACAAGTCTCTCGCCGCTCGTGCTTCTGAGTCCTGAGTCCTGACCACCCACCTGTCTAATAAGTGGGTGTGTAGGTGGGTTTCCTTCAGGAACCACCAGTTCGTCATGCTGATTGCTAACTCCACATTGTCTTGCAACTCTCCAGAGTTTGTCGCCGAGGTGTGACTGCATATGGATATTTTGATTTTTCGGGTCTGTATCATCACTCGAGTCCTAATACTCCCGAATATACGTGCGAGATTCACGGGTGAATCACATCTCGGACTCACTGTCGCCAAATCAAGAGCACACCGAGTCGTCAATTGTACCAGTCGCTGCTGGGCTTGCTTGAGCTCCTCAGAGCCAATCAATCAAGTTGCTTTCAAGGCCATGTCCGAACGGCAGATTCAGCACCGGGTTGATGAAATTGCCAGCTATTCTGGCATTCTGGTTACTGGTACATAACGCTTCGGATGCCACATATCCTGAACCAAGCCACTGAAAGTGTTGTCGCTGAGCTGGGTATGAATCAGTAATTCCAGAAACCAGGGTCTTCCCGAATGAACCTCTCTCTAACCAAAATTCACCCCCCTCCCGCTCTTACCCCCCGCGGACACTGACAGCGGGAGCCATTACGACATCATGCAGGTGCTCCTGGCTGGTCCACGGCTTGGCCTGTGAACGCACAGGCTGCGGCTGGCAACAAATTGGTTTTTTTTTGAATCGACGAGGATGGATGAATCTTCTACCTCGTCTTGAATAGCAAGAGGATATCGCAGAGGCCACGAGGCATTATTAGGAACCGGCTTAGTTTGCTGCCCTTCAACCACTCACACCACAAGGAAAATCAAGAGGCGACTGAAGCATTGTCGGGACGGGATGCTCGGTCAATACTCCGCCCCGTTCGTTACAGGGTTTAAATGCATCGACTGTGGGGTTAATATGTATGACGGACTTGGCGACAACGTTGTCTATGCATACATTTTACAGACTTTGAGTGGTTGATGAAGCACTCCGACGGCAACTCCATTTCACGTGTCTTGACGACGAACTTGGGTAAGAAAAGAAGCCCTATCAATCAATGACAATTCGACAGCGGACCGACGCCACACCACATGCTTTCCAGCTTGCTTTGGTCCACCATCGAGTCTGTACTGCCAATAGAAGGACGAGGCCCGGCGACTGACTGAGACAGATTTTTTTGTTGACCAGCGGCGGCCAAAAAATTCAAAAATTCATAAAAAAAAAAAAAAAGATCTGACCCTGCATTTGGCGTTAGTTGCACAGGTCGGCGTCCAACCGGCAGCCAGGTTCCTGGGACTCATCGGCTATGCAGGCAATCAATCAATAAGTATCATAGCGCCCGACGATATTGGTGTAGGTACCTGGTTGCGGCGTCGCTTAGCGCCGAATTGTCTCTCTTCTTCTGACTGTTGTTTTTCCCCCCTCTTAGCTCTCCGCTGCGTGGGTGGGTGCCGAGCCTCGTTGGCAGGTATCCCCGCACCGTTGACACTATGTCTTATTCCTGCAGCGGCTTTGTACTAGATTCGGCCTCGATGTACATACAGCATGTGTACATACGTACGTATGGACATGCTGCAGCAGCCAGCTGTTGGCAAAAGCCAGCTTCGCCGTAGTCGCATTGGAGCTGGGCAGGCCGGCCGGATGATACTGTCTCACGCGCCACAGTCAAGAAAAGAACAGGAGAGCCTAAACAAGGGGCGGCCAAACAGGCAACCACACAGTGTTCAAGACAACGCCAGGAGCTTCTCCCATTGGCCATAATACGAGGCGGGCTGGGAGCAGAGCAAGCCACCAGCCGAGCCATGCACACGAAGCCGACGGTAGTTGCACCCACCTTGACGTGCGGACCTGGTCGGCCCTGGAAGTGCCAGTTCAGATCCGGCCCCGGTGCCTTGTTCGCTTTTTTGTCTTGGGGGGTGGGGCGTCGGCAGACAATCATGAGCTGAGAGCGCAAGGAAAGGATATCGGTTGCGCTGGTGCGCTTGCATTGACACATACGAAGCCATGCCAAGCAACCAGACGTGTCCAGGGGGCCCCTGACGACGGCCGAAGGCGCCACATGCCAGACGGCCCTGGAGAGAAGGCTAACAGGGAGCCAGGGACTTGACTGTTGAGCCCGCTGCCTACCTAATAGGAAATTGGGGCTGGAGTAGAGATGGGCGCAGGGGCGTCGTCGAGGTGAAAGCACTGTATGATTACCCGTACATGTGTTCTCGCGGTTGCAGCGATCCCTTGGATGGAGGGTCATGACTTCTGTTTCCGTGGCCTCATGTAACCAGTGACCATCAGGCGTCACCAGCCTAGGCCATCGGGGTCCAGATCCAGAGCATCGACGTTGGAGACGCGGTTGGACCCATGCAGCATGGTTGTTTTGGGGGAACTGGCCTCGGCGTGCACTTGGACAGACGATGTCGCCGAAAAGCCATCTGTTCTTGAATCTTGGCCGATTTGCCCATCGCCAACAATTGGGACAATCTTAACATGGGCTGGGGCTTGAAGCTGCTCGCGACGTAGTCGCTACCTCTGTTGACGCCTGTCTTATGAGGCGCCCAGGGTAGTTGGAATGTACCTGGGCAGGTATTTGTCTGTTTTCGGCCGCGTCGAGTCGAGAGGGCTCATGTACATATGTATGTATGTACATGTAGGTATGTATGTGTGCTGTCCAGACGTCCGATGTCCACATTCCCACCACGTCCAAGCCTGCAGCAAGCCCTCAGACATTCCTCAAAAAGGGTTGTACCCTTTTCTTGCCATAGCCTGCCAATTGCCTGCCCCCAAAGTCGAATGACTGTGTCTCTGTTCTTTTCCTGCCTCATTTTTTTTTTTTTGCAGCTCACCTCTCATCATTAGCGTGTACTTATTTATAATAGCTCCGCACCCACCTACCTCTGTCCTGTCGAGGGGACGAGCTATGAGAAAGAGAGGGAGAGAGAGAGAGAAAGAAGAGAAGAGAAGAGAAAGAAAGAGACAGACACAGACAGAGAGAGAGTACGTGTGTATACATGTGTGTATGTGTGTGTGAAAGAGAAAGGGAACATTGAATAGGACATTGTTCGCTGGTCAGCTTCCAGATTCGTCTTCTTGTTTATCATCACTACTCGTTGGGTCATCGTCATATCACCTTGACTCGAAGTACAAACCCCCCTATCCGACTACTGGTTACTCTCGACACATTAATACCTGTTGTTTTGATTTTTGATTTTCATTTTTCATTTTTATTTTTCATCTTCTAGTGCTTTTACTTTTTCTTCTTCTTTGGGTGTGTGTTTGTATATTATTTACCGTTTGATTCCATTCCTCTTCCAACAACACATCATCAGCTGCAAGCACCCTTCCCATCGTGCGTGGGCTAGGACCTTCAAATCAGCATTATGGGAGCATTCTGCCATGGTCCACGGTCCGCTGCAGTTTGTGCTCCTGAGATGGCTGTCAAGCCTGCGAGTTCACCAAAGCCGCCCCCTCTGAGGCATCGAGCACCGATGTCGCCTGCTCTATTTGTGAGTTTTTCTTCTTGCTCTGCTGCCGACGCCGTGTCGAGCGTCATGCGTCATGCGTCAGGGCTCAGCGCGTCACGCTTCACGCTTCACGCGTGTCATTCTACCATTTCGTTTAAGGAATCAGTCATCCGTGGCAGTCCTGAAGTGCTAACGAGCTTGTCAACCAAATCCAGCCATTGTTTCCCCTGCTTCCGCCCGAGCTACGCCTGAAGATATGGAACCTGAACTTGCCCACGACCAGACTGGTGCCGATGAACTGTGGCGGCGCATCCCCGTCGCTACGTGATGCCCAGATGTGTACAACCGACAAGTCCTTCATGGGTTGCACGTCGAGTGCTTCAGTCCCCGTCAACCTACATGTGTGCACCGAGTCTCGAGCAGACGCTCTTAGGCATTTTCGGCGTGCTTTCGGATTTGCCCGATTGCCGGGGCACATCTACTTCAGCCCGGCGAGCGACATTCTCTACTTTGGCCCTCAAGAAGGATACATGGCTGCCGATGCTCAGTTCCATACCTGCATGTCCATGTGTGACCCATTGCAGTTGGCCTCAGTGCGTAGGATCGCCATCAGTGATGCACTGTTCTGGGTCGAGGAATCATATAATTCCATGACAGCTGCAAGTCTCACAGTCGAGGTCATTAGGCAATTGTCCCTGCGGATGCCGGCTTTGGAGCAAATCATATTCGTGCCGCGGGAACAGGACGAGGCCTGGATACCGATTCTTACTGGCGAGCGGATGTTTCAGCAGATACAAATGGCGATGCGGACCGTATGCCAGCAAATACCCTCATGGCAGCCGCCCCCTTGGGTCATTGTGCCACTTCGAATATTATCAGGAGCTTGTGGGTAAACCAAACGTCACCCACGAACGGAAAAGAACGGTTCATATAAAGGCTAGCCTGCACATGTCGAAAACACACTACAACTACTGTCTTGGTTTTAATTCTTTTATCGAGACGGATCGGCGGCGATGAGAAAAGCCAAACTTGACAAGGAGAGCATGAGGGAATTATACATTATTTTCATGTTTCCACTTCAGTTTGCGAGGCAGCAGACCATCAGGAACAGGTGGCTCCGTCACACGAGAGATTCTGTATTCTTGGACAGGCATTTTCTTGTTCAGGCGAGGGATGATAGTGGCTCAGACCATGCAATCGCCCAAGCAACTGACAATATGAGAGAATCCAAGTCCAACTCCCACTGCGGTGCCTGTGGTTCCGTTGCAAGCGGATCCCACATAATCCATAACAGACTTTTTGCCGAGGATGTCTCCTGATTAATCTACTTAATAATTAAATTAATTTATTCTCTCAGACATGCGGTAGACCTTGTACATATGCACTGCTCCACGGGGCTTAATTCATGTTCACGGCGACCTCGAAAGGATACAAGGCCTTTGAAGGCAAAAAAATTGCCCGATGTGTTTCAACTTGAAGAAATGGCTTGTACGCGCAGATATGCCGCACAAGACACGCCGTGAATGCGAAGCCGTGAATGACAATCCTCATCCTATCCATCGAGCACGGGCGACAAGAGACGATGGGCGCGTTCTTGTGCCATTTTAGCGTCATTCGCTGGCATCACTTGTCGCAGTACTTTATGAAAAATGCAACGTTTCATGCTGTATGTCGCCCTGTCAGAATGCAGGCCGTCAGCATAGAGCGCAAAGCACGGAGCCAAGCAGAATAAAGCTTTCGGGCTGTCCCGACCTGTGCTGCTCGTCGGTTTGCCCATACAGATATTGTCCATATCAAGGTTTCTTTTTGTGTGTGTGTGTGTGCATACTGTGTGTATGTATATGTATGTATTGCTTGTAGAAATGTTTTGCACCTTCTGCTTAGAGTTCTTTCGCGGTAGTGTATCTCCCCCCCTCCCTACAGTATGGAGTATGGAGTATGGAGTATGGATGCCAGGGTTGTACGGGATACGGGGTACGGGATACTACCCTGGTTCATGCGAAGGCGGTGGTTCGACATGGTGGTGGATGTGGAAGGGATGGGAAGGGAAGGGAAGCAAAGGTGATGGAAAAGGCATGGTTTAAGCGGTGCATTGTAGACTTGTGTGTTGTATGCGGACGCATGCAACATGAAGACCAGACAGTCCGTCCGGCCATGATTGGCGGTTGAAAAATAAAATAGATGAAAAAAAAAGAAGGGCCAAAAATCAAGTCGAGAGACACAAATACCATGCAAGGGTCTTGACTATCAGTCTTTTTTTTTTTTTTTTTTTTTTTTTTTATTCTCCCTCTTTTTTTCCGACTTAGGTACTGAGGTTGAGAGCGAAAATTTCAAACTTACCCCTGATTCTCCGGTGTCGTTTGTATGTACTCAGTCGTCTCAAAACACTCTGCAGGGCCCTGTTGTTTCGGCATGATGTAACCTTTTTGAAAAGACTCATGTCTCGGCATGACGACGGGACACTAGCACATGAAGGCGGGAGGAGCCAGCTTGAGTGTCGAGTGAGGCGGTGGGTCTTAAGGGTAGATACTAGGGTACTTACTTTCCTACTGCAAGTACTGGGCAAGTACTTTCAAGGGGTGCACTGTATAGACGGACATGCTACATCCATTGTACGTGAACAACAAGGCGATGCGAGCCAAAGACGATAAAAATAGACTTTGAATGTTTTTCAAAGGTCTCACTTGGGTGGCACTTTTTTTTTTTTTTTTTTTTTTTTTTTTTTTTTTTTTTTTTTTTTTCTTTTCCTTTTTTTTTTGCCCTCGCTTCTTTCGAGTCCCGCCTTCCTTCCGCTCCCCCCTCCCCCACATTCCGTCCAGGATCTTCTTGTACCAAGAAGTATACTTAATTTCCTGTCTGTGGACTCCAAGTCGGGTTTGTCTCCTACTCTTTCTCTCTTCTTTTCTCTTCTCCTCTTCTTTTCTCCCCTCCCACACTGCATGCTATCGTCGCCCCACCAACAAACCTGGTTCTTCCTACTTGACAAATTACATATGTACATACATACATCGTACATATCTGCATACGGCATTCAATGCAACGGGCTGTTGGCCTGCAGCAGCAGCCGGGCCGACGACTCCATCGACGCCCATCGACGACCCCATCTATCGACGAATCTGCGCGTCGTCTCGCTTCCCCGTCCCGATGCCCTTTTGGCGACCCCTGAGCAAGGCCTCGAGTGCCTTGGCTACTGAGGGAAGATCGCCCAGCATGGTGAGATGACCACGTTCTGTGCTGACTCTGCCTGACCGCACAATGGCGTAGCCCTCGGGCAGCATGGCTTCTCGCGCGAGCACGACGCCGTCGCCCGGTCTGAATACCAAGTCGTCGTACGCGTCGGCGTGCGCAATGGCTTCGCGGCTCGCCACCTGCGCGGCGTAGACGGTTGGGATGGTTTTGCCGTAGAGCACGGCGTGGGGGGGATAGGCGTTTGCTGACTCGTGCTTCCGGAGATGGCCAAGCTCGGAGCGGAACTTGCTGGTTGCTGCGAGAGTCCGCCTCAGATACTCCATGTACCGTTCTCGGTCTGACGTCGTAGTGCCGGCGGCGCCGGCAGGTGGTGTGTCTGGTGTGTCTGGAGGTGAACATGGTGATTGCGGTGGAGAGGGCAATGGAGCGACGCCATGCTGAGCATGCTGATTCTCTGCGGATGATACCGCGGCAGCGGCAGCAGCATTGGATTGATTACTGTTGTCACTCGATTTCTTGTTCTTGAGCAGTGAGTTGGGAAACAAAGAAGAAAGAGGCGAATGCAGGGAGCCTTGTTGCTTATCGCGGTTATACGGCGGCAGAAGCGGCGCAACGCAAGGACTGAGATGCCATCTAACCCAGTCGTCGGCGCTGAAAAAGTCGACGGGATACGGCTTACCCGTTTCCTTGTCGATAAAGCAGAAGCCATCGTCTGGAAGAAGAACAAAAGAAGTACGGATCGAAAAGTTCACTTGTGCGCTGAGCAGCTTTTCGTTGAATAGCACGGCATCGCCATTCCGGAACGGCCCCAGAATGTTGATACACCGCTGTGGCACCCCGGCATACAAGACGCCAGCGAATAAATTGGGTTTCTGATTCACAGCATGCCTCGTGATGAGGCCCCCAAGGCTGTGCGCAATAACGAGTGCCCCGCGAGACTCGGGCGGCGTTCCGGGACGATTCGACGGCAGCTCGGCCAGGAACTTTTGCAGCTTCTTGGAAGACAAGGCGGGACTGAGTCGCCAGTCATAGCCAAAATCCCATATGCGAAGTGTGCCATTCCGAGCGTTGGGTGACGAGCGCAGCTTCTTGAATAGCTTCCGTGAAATATCCACCGGGCCCACGTGTTTGAGCATGCCCGAAGGCATGATGCGCTCCTCCATCGTCTCTTCATCTTGGTCTTCCAACCCGACCTCCAGATTTGCTTTGCGCATATTGAAGCCCAGTTTCACCGGGGCCCATAGCTGCTGGTGAGGCGGCTCGGCGGAACGCAACACAGAGCCTCGATAACCACCAAGAATCACCAGATCCCCCGTCAGCTTCTCCAGAACACAGTCGATGGCGCTCGTGGCGGAGCTCGGCTTGTTGGGAATACTTGAATTTGATGAGCTGCGCGTGTGCCGCCTGGCGGCAACATCGGGGACTTGTCTGCTGGAAGAGTTGTCGTCAGATGCGCTCGAAAAGAGTCCATTGAGCGACATGGATGGCATGCGAGACGCAGCGTGCAATCGTGCCAGACTCGGCATCTTGAAGTTGGGCACATCCGGAAGGCTGTCCCTGATGGCCATGAAACGGATGTTGACCATTTCTCTGACATCATGAAATTTGTTGTCGTCGCCCAGTGAGGATTGTCGGGAGAGACTGTGGTATAGCATGCTTTCATCCGAGGTGACCCGCCGCAACATGGGCGGTCTAAGCCGGGCCGTACGCGTGGTATTCGGTAAAGGCGAGTGCTTGTCCAACCGTTCTGATGCAGGTGAGTGCCCAGCTACGGGATCTAGGGAGGGTAAAGTGCCCGAGATAGCAGTAGTAGTCGACTGATGGTTCAGTGTCATGGACCGGGGCCGCGCGAGAGCTCCCAGTCTCGACGGGGTGTTGTTGGAAGAGGGCTGTTTGTGATCGCCCGTAAAATTGGATAAGAAGGAAGCCGGCAGCGAAGGCAAAAAGCTGGTATGCCCACTGAAGGAAGGGAAAGCCTTTTGCAGCTTCTTGATGGCCTCTTGACCTACAGATGGAGAACGACGCTGCCTGGTTGGACCAAAGGCAGATTCGAGTAAGCCCTTGGTGTGACGGGTTCGGGAGGAGTCCTTGCCGGCGACAAATGGTTTAGAGCCGTCGACTGTCCAAGGACTTGGCATGGCGGGCAGCTGCTCTGGCGACTTCTGCCGCTGGTGATGATGATGAGGAGGGGGAGGTGAACCAGGTGAGTACATTTGACTGTCGTGTCGATTCATGGTCGTCGTATTCTTCTCTGTCTCATGATGTGACCGTGGCATTGGACCCGGAGGGAAAATGGTCTCATTGGCGTCTACATCATCGTTGCCGTGACCATCAATGTGACCATCGTCGTCGTCGTCGTCGTCGTCGTCGTCTTCCTCGACGACTGCGCTGCCAAAGTAACCGCCGCTGGGCAGTCGTTCCAGCGCTGCCGCCTTTTCCGCCGCTGGGGTTTGCGCCGATGTTAGATGGCTGGCCGCAGCGCTCATGGCAGGCTGGAGAGCGGCCTGGGCCTCATCCTGATCCTCGATGGAAGCTTCGTCGGAAAGAGTGGTTTCCTCGCCGCCGTCGCTGCCGCCGCCTTTTTCCACGGAACCCATTGGCTTGACATGCGCGGGCGAAGGCAAAGATGATGATGCCGGTGACGTTGGCGGCGATGTTGACGATGAGAGAGACGATGGCCGGATCGGTCGGCGCAAGCCAGTTTGACTTGCGATGCGCATGGTATCGCGTGAGTGAGGAGAGGCGAGGACGAGATGTGAAGAAAAAGACAAAACGGGACAGAGAAACGGGACAAAGCAAGTGGATAACAACAACAACACAACAAAAAAAAAAGGAAAGAAAAAGAAAGAAAAAATAAAAGAGAGAGAGAGAGAGAAAGCAAAACCAACAGCGTAAGCAATAAAAGTCTGCCAGATAAGACCGCCGACAAGGCCGTCGGTTTATTCGCTGACTGACGGTTGGCTGTGAGCTGTTAGCCGTGAGCTATTAGTGTTAGTGTTGGCCGCGAAGCAAGCTTAAGTGTAAGCTGGTGACGTTGTGGCTCTGGGGTAGACCAATCAGGAGCCGTTGCGCCTGGAGGTCGGCTTGTCCGGAATTGTGCGCACAGAATATACATTCTCACAATGTGGATGTGTGTACCGACTACGTGCCAGCGGCAATCTGTGAGCAACGGAAACGTAGGTAGTGGGTACCTGCTTGTGCATGTCATGTCTGGTATGCATCCAGATGGCCGGCTGTCCCCGAGCCCCGAATCCCCGGTTCCGTTGTTCCGTTGCCGTCTCTGTTCTCTGTTCCCGACGTCACAGAGGTCAGAGGCATGTCCATCTCGTGCCTCGGCCGCCGTACACAGAAGCCGTGGCAGTCTTGTATGCTCCGCATCTCCATCTGCAGCAAGTCCATGTGGCGAGAGAACCCCGTTCAACCGGTGGTTTGCCAACCCCGGGCGTCTGCTCATCTGTGCTCCTAATCGTCCCCTCCAGGCCCATGCCGTCCGTTCTCCGTGCTGGGAGGCCTGGCAGCTGGTCAGGAGGCGACCTGCCATGAAAAAAAGAAAATAAAAAAGAAACTAATGAAATGAAGTAAACAAAAGTAAATATAACCATAAGAGGGAAAATAAAAACAACGAAAAGAATAAAAATATAAAGGGGGAGATTATATATATAAAGAAAACATGAAGCTAAGAAATAATCTCCAAGCCCTATAAACCTTTCGTCAGGTGGATGTGATTCAGGCAGGAATACATACATCAACGGGACATGAAGGATAAATGCATCAATGCAAGCAATACCGATATGTAAACATCCACCACACAGAAATGTAGGCATAAACGCAAACACAAACAGGACATGACATGCTCACCCAGCACACCTCACCATCGGGCTCATACAACCGTGCATATACGCCCACCACCAGACACACACAACTCCCGCCAAGCACCTCCCCCAACCCACATGTTCAAAGCATGCGGCGCAGTGCTGGGCATTTGTTTCTCTGAGGGTATGCTTTGCTTGTCGGGTGTGGTGACGGGGCCATCTATATGGGTATGGGTGCTTGTGTAGGTGCCTGCCTCGCTGCCCGGACTTGGATCCCGGGGACAAGACAGGCGGCTATTCTGCTTCTACAAGACTTGTATACCTCGAAAGACGGGTTTCAGACAATATAAATCATACTTGTATCTGAAGTAGGCATGTGTTTGATGTGTAGCTACATATGTAGATAACCTCCGTGCCCAGAATAACTTCCCTTCTGCGCCGTCAGACCAACAGACCCTCGTGAGCAACTTTTATCTGTATCCAACACCAACACCAACACCAACACCAACATCAACAACACCATAAAGCCTCTCATCCTTGAAACCCCCCCCTGCGCCGACACACATACATCCCACCCAAACAAGCTATGCGATACGCTGGCACTGCCACGAATTACTGGCTTTCCAATTTTGTTCTTCATTTCAAAAAAGGATTACAAACGACACATGATGAGCCCCCCCCGCCTTGCTCAAACTGTCCCTGCATCATCTGCCTGGTTAAGACCATGTCTTTTGCTCCTTTTCAATAACCACCCCCCTTCCCGACTCACTGTCTGAAATACTTCTAAACGAGAACACAATAGAGAATACAATAACCAAAATTGAGCAATGGAAAAAAAAAGGAATTGTACAATGAAGGAGGTCATTATGACTTTTTGATGCAAGAAAAGAAAAAAAGGGGACAATGAATGAAGATGGTCAAGGTGTTCTGCGATATGTAATTTGTGTGCATAAAGTAACACGATCGAGGGGGGGCCAAAGCAGAATGTAAAAGAAGAAACGCTACCCCCCCAAGACACATTAATTAAAAACAGATAGGCGCAAAAAGAAAGTAAAAAGGAAAAAAAAAAAAGGAAAAAAAAGGGGGAAAAAAAAAAATCCGTCTCTTTCAGATTTGGTATTGGCCTAGCAGAATCTTAGCAGAATCACTCAGAGACTTTCTACATCCGTCATATTTTTCTTGAACCATTGAAATGACCTAGTTGGCCACTTCCTCCTCAACCCAGCCGTTAAGACCACTCTGAATGGCCAGTCCAAAACCCTGTGCACCAAGCCCGCCGAAGCTAGACTGGTACTGGTGACCACGCCTCTCCCCGTCATTGCCGTTACTACCAGCAAGACTGTTTGGGCTATTACCGCCATTTTCAAACCCCGGCACGAGCACCGGCAGACTGACGGCTCGGCTGTGAGCGCCTCGACCGTTGCCAGGAGCCAGCAGACCACCAATCGTAGTTGGCCCCGACGTTCCAAGGTTGGTGCCGTAGCCATTGGAGATGCTCGCGGATTGACCATGCCCAAGATAAGATGCTTGCTGAGGCACATCCAGCCCCAAATCATTGGGAGATGACTGAGATGTGCCAAACAAAAGATTGTGTTGCATGGCCAAATGCTGTTGTTGCTGTTGCTGTTGCTGTTGCTGCTGCTGAGCCTGCTGCTGCTGAGCCTGCTGCGACAATTGGCTCAAGTACATGGTCAGAGGATTGTTCTGTGCGTTGAACAGAGCAGCCGACTGCTGGGATTCAGAGCCGTTCTGGGGAGAGCCACCATTCTGAGAGCCATTGGAAGGAGGAGGCGACGACAGTCCATCTCCGCAAGGAGACTGACTCTGCTGCTGCTGCTGCTGCTGCTGCTGCTGCGATTGCGATTGCGCCTGTCGAGGGGGATTGCCGCAGCGATCCTTACCAAAGTTCACCTTGAACTTGTTGTAATCTTCTCGGCCGCGAATAGCCTCAATAGCCTTGATGGCATTGGCAATGTTGGTGAAATTGACAAAGGCACAGCTCTTTTCACGGAGGGTATTGACTAATTCGATCTCGCCATACTCGGAAAAGTCTTGGCGCAGACGCTCCTCGGTCCAAGTTTCATCCAAGTTCCCGACGTAGACGTTACGCGAGGCACCTCCACTCACGGCGAGTGCGATGGCTGGAGGCAACGCTCCAGAGTGTTTGCCCCATCCAATCTTGAGTCGTCGGTTGTGGATCATCAGGCCTTGCAGGTTGCTCAGCGCGTAGAACGACGCGGCAGCCGTGGGGTCGATGAAAGTGACGAAACAAATGTGTTTGTCGGGAATGTATCGAATGTGGTGGAGCAGACCACCGCGAACAACATTGCAAATCTCCTCAATGGTTGTCTCAGGATGAATGTTACCCAGGTAAATGGTTCGATTGCCCAAGTTGTTGATTCCCCCCGCGGTAGTGGCAACAGCGGCCGCCGCCACGGACTGCTGGGCGAGAGCAGTCGAAATGAGATCACGATCAGCTCCGGTAAGCATATGGGCATACCCGGGGGCGATGCCGAGGTACTGTGCCGCATTTTGCTGCTGCGTCTTGGAAACGTATGCACATCTGTCCTTGCCATAATATACACGGCGCGGCGCCTGCCATTTAGTCTCCTGGGGAAGCTGAGAAACGGCTTTGACGGCATTGGCAATCGAAAGATAGTGGACAAAAGCGATGCCCTTTTCTCTTACGATTTTGATGGTATCGATGGCGCCGAATTTGCCCAGGTCTTCACGCAACTCTTCGTCGGTAATCTCCTCGGGCAAGTTGCCCAAGTACACGTTCCGCGACGCGCCCGACTGCTGAACAGCCAGCGCCACCGAACTAGGAACTTGGGACGGCTTGCCCCACCCAACTTTGATGTCCTGACCCTTGATGCAGAGCTTTTTCAAGATGGCATCCGAGTGAAAGTGAGTGGCAGAACTGGCATCCAAGAAGGAGATGAATGCGCAGTTCTTGTCAGGAAGAAGGCGGACGGATTCAATCTGGCCACTCCGAACGTGCCCAAGAATCTCCTCAGCGCTGGTGTCGGCAGGGATATTGCCCAGATATACTGTTCGGCTGGTGCTAGTCGCAGCGCTCGAGCCCAAGACAGGAGAGGCGGGCTGCATGCCTGACTGCAGATTGAAGCCGCCGGTTGGCGATTGTGGTGGATAGAAATGGGGAGCTCCATAGGTGGAAGGCGATACCAGAGTTTGGTATGGTTGGGACGACATGTTTTGCTGAACAGGGCTGGACAATCCACCGCCATGCTGCTGATTGTTGCCGCCCTGGGCTTGATTCTGCTGGAAACCCGACAAGCTTTGGAAGTGAGAGTTGCCAAAAGCGGCAGGACTACCTGGTTGAAAGGGGCTGCCGAGGAGAAGCTGCGAAGGCAGGAGAGGAGTGAATTGCATATCAAATGCGGTTCCTGGAGTGGCCATGTCGTTTCCATTGAGAGATGCGGCTTGATTTGGACCCATGGATTGCGTGTTCAACGAGGGAATATTGCCTCGACGAGGATGACGATCGGCAAATCCCGAAATGTTGGATGTGAAGGCACCGTGAGAAAAACCGGTGTCGCTAGTGGAAGGCTTGGAAGCGTGACCATGGAAGCGAGCCTGAGGGTTGCCATTGGCACCTCGGCCACCGCCAACAGCACCGCCGTTCGTATCCTGCATACCGAGAAGATGAGGGGGGACAAGCGAGTCCCGCCCGACGTGCGATAATACAGCCGTTTTGAAGTCCAAACGTGCCCCCGGAAAAGGCACGGTAAGAGTCGAGGATGGAATTCCAGGAAAAAAAAAAGGTTTTATCCTCTCCGTATATGACTCTTTCTCTCACTCTCTCTGTCTCTCTGTCTTTTCTTGAGACTCAATCGGTGCTCCAATTGTTGGTGTTCGGAGCGCGAGGCACGAAACTGATGGCGGGAAGATGGCAAAAAGTAGTAGATTGGCCAAGGAATCTGCTGTTGCTGGAGGAAAACGAGAAGAGATGGACGGTCGATACAGGAATGAAAATAGCTAGACGTAGTAACAAAAGGCCGCAGCGAAGGTAACTAATATTGCGATGAATGGCCTACAAGGCAAGAATGTAGCGTAGGCATGCAAGGTAAATCTGATCGATACAAAGAATATAGACGGTAAAGATACACGTGCATGCGTGCGAGTGTGTATATGTGCAAAGAATACGGATTATCGAAAAGACCGGTCGATGATTCGAAACGAAGCGAGAGTAGTTGGTTGTTCGCAAGATGGGCGACGAAAAAAAAAAAACCAAGAGTACAAGTTGGAATCTCTGTCGGAATAAGTTTTGAGGTGGAGTGGCGTAGCGAGGGGCGAGGGGCGAGGGTCGAGGAGCGAGGGTCGAGGAGCGAGGTGGAGATTGAAGGAATAGCGAACCAAGAAAGAAATGAGGGACTTGGAATTAGGTGAAGAAAAAGAGAGAAGATGAAAATAGAAAAAAAAAAACGAGTGTCGACAAGGCGAAGAAGAAGAAGTTTGTACGTTAAAAGAAGGATTCACAGAAGAGCGGCATCCGGAGCAGTGTAGCCCGCAGAAAAGCCAGATGCAGAGTCCAGGAAAAGGGGAAAAGGCAAAAGAGAAAGAAGTCGGAAAGGAGGAGGGCAGGATTAGGTGAAGCGCCGCACTCGTAGAAGGCGGAGGAGGAGGAGGAGGAGGTGGTGGTGGTGGTGGCCAGGCGGGAAAGGTCTGGTGGGAAAAGCGGGAAAGACGCAGTCGAGGTTGACGACACACACGCAACTCAGGGGATCGATGGATCAATGGATCCGTGGATCAATTGGTCCATGTCGGCTCGAGCCAGGCTGGACGCCAGGTGGCAGCAACAGCAGCGGCAGCGGCAGCAGCACCAGCACCAGCACCAGCACAGGCAGGGACGGGGCCTACAGGCTGGACGGGCTGGGCCAGACCCCTGATTGCCTGCGCAACGACGGTGCAAAGGCCGGTGCGAGAACAAACACAACGGCCACGCCTCGCCTCGCCTCGCCACGGCACTGGTGTCTGCCTGTACTGGTTGCCTGTACTGGTCTGCACCTCAACCGGGTCAGGGGGATCAGATTATTCAGGGGATGTGGGCCGCCCGGTGCGAATGGGCTGCTGTGGTTGGCTGGTGTGCAATTTGAAGGTGGGATGGGCCTGGCAAGGCCACTGTGGGTGGCCCAGGGAAGGAGCATGGGGGCGCGCTGGGTTCCATTGGTGGTGGTGTGCTTTGGGGGCTTTGTGGGAGACGTTGGAGGGGCTCAAAGCACAGCTCGAGCCTGACCTGAAGAGACTTGGCTCACTGCGCTCCTTGCGCTCACAAAGGCCTCAAGGAGTATCATCGTCCGACCCAAATGCGGTCTTACACTATAAGCGTTGAAAATCGCGCCTGATACAGCCCAGTGGTGGCGCAAGAGTTGCATCGACAACGAGGGCGTTTCAAGACGTCTGCTCTGGAGGATGCGTCGCTCTCTAGGGCTCATAGTATACTATAGTGTGCAGATGACCCAACGCAAGCCCTTGTGGCCTAATGGCTAAGGCGTCTGACTTCTAATCAGAAGATTGGCGGTTCGACCCCGCCCAGGGGCTTTCTTTTTGACCATGTTCCCGCATGGCCCCACCTCAGATTCTTCATTTTCTTTCATCTTTTTTTTTATTTTTGGCTTTGTGCCCCAAGCAGGATCAAAGAGTCTCGCATTCTTTTATTTGCATGGATTTTTCATCTTCTTTTCTTGTACACATGAAATCTCGGCCTCTTCCAACTTTTGAGCTCACAATGGCCCCCCACAGCTTGGCGCGTGTGTGCCGGCGCTCCCGCGTACACCTATCAACATGAACCCTGACGGTAATAAAGATGCGGGCGGTTCCGTCAGGAGTGTTAGAAACGAAGTCATGTGCAGCAAGTCATGATGCGTCACAGTAACTGTATGTGAGAATGCACGCGGTAACGCCGCCATCCTATACCACACTCTGCACACATACATTTCACTCTCCACGCCTCGACAAACCCAACAACTCGAGAACCCCCCATCCCGCAAGTGTGCATAGTTGCCCGAATTGGGTTCAAGCTCCCACTTGCACATGGTTCCGGCCCAGATCCATGTCCATGTCCATGTCCATGTCCCAGGTCCCAGGTCCCAGGTCCAGGGTGGTTTGAAGGCGGGATTGGATGCGCAACATGAGCATCCGAGTTAAATTAGCACACAGCCCGATCCCTGCCAGCGATCGGCAGCCCAGGCAGCCGTGACGATTTTTATTCCTCCCTTCCTTCATTCGGGGTTCGTTTCTTTATTTTTGGCGCAAAAAAAAAAAAAAAAAAAAACACGAACAAGAAAAGAAACACACAAAGGGGGGGGAATCTCAAAATCTGGACATCCCATTCTTTTTGCTGTCCGTCTCCATGGTGACTGGTTTGTCACCCGGGACAAAGTTTCAGAGCGGCTAGTCTAGTGTGCATTCGTAAGCAGCCGGCGAATTGATAAATACTATTTTTTTTTTGCTGTTCGACTTGCAATGGGCGTTGACTGGACGAAGTTTACACGATGCGTTGTTGTTGATTATATTTTTCTGCTTCTGCTTCTGCTTCTGTTTCTTTTCTAGTCTCTCTCCCCTTTTTTTTCTCTCTCCCTTCTTTTTTCCTTCTTTTTTCCTGTTTTCTTTTTTCCTCTGCTGTAGTTGTGGATTAGACTAATGCTCCGTAATCGTCGGCGTGCCTGCCATGTGTCAAACGCTAGCCGATGCGTTTGGACAGGGCAAGGTCTGGCTGGGTCTTGGGCCAGCTGGGTGCAGATGGGACGGACGGGAACGACCAGACAATTCGACGGTGGTCGGATGCACGGAGGGGGGCGGGTGCCAGATTCGGCTGGCAGGGACGAGAAAAGAAAAAAAAAAGGAAAGATTAAAAAAAAAAAAAAGAAAAAAAAAAGAAAATAGTGAACACGCAAGTGAGTCAAATACCACGGAACACCCACGCGGGATATGTCGACAGCACATGCATCCAGACACGAACCAGAGACATGGCTGGATGCTGGATGCTGGGCCAGGCGGGGCAGACAGGGCAGCCAGTGGGCACACAAAAGCACGGAAAATCACAAAAACGGTTCTGGTGGTTCTGGTGCTGGTCAGGGCCATGGCCATCGCGTGCCCCGTGCGCAGCTAGCCTCGTGGCATCCCCCAACCGGCGCACCACGCCGCCCAAACTCTGGTCCAGTCATTCTACATAGAATCTTATGAAGGAGCACTCCAGCCGCCAGATGGTATTCACGAGGGTCCATGTACATAAGTAAATATCTTGCCTTATGCCCCGTCTAGTCCTGCTTGCTTGCCAACCAAGTAATATGAAATGACCTGACCCTTTCCTGCGTATGCTGACTCCCGAGGACAGAATACGTCACTTGATGCGTTGGAGCCGGACCGAGTATGCATGAGACTTTGGGTCCGAGTACGCAGGGTGTGGTGTTTGCGCTAGAGATGAAACCGTATAAGCTTGTTGATTGGGGTGACGTGACGTGACGTTGAGTTGATGTTGACATTGCATGGCATTGACTCTGATATTGGCATTGATTGATATTCGCATTGGCATAAACGTTGATGAACATGGACATGAACGTTGATTGATATGGATATTGATATTAATCTTGATTAACATTAACATTAACATTAACATTAACATTAACATTAACATTAACATTAACATTAACATTAACATTAACATTAACATTAACATTAACATTGACATTGACACTGATACTGATATCGTTTAATGTTGACTGGTATTGACTTTCATTCTGGCCCTTCTCACCGCCCACCCGTCATTTCCATCATAATACATGCCCACCCACAACCACAACTTCACCACCAGTCTCGTCATCATCCGTCTGCACAAGACTACACACATGGCAGATGAAATATATTTTTTTATGTATATATTCCATCTCTCAAACCCTTTTGAATCAATTTCCATTCGTACACTTAACCATGAACCAACCACCCCTCTCACACTAACATCACTCAGAACAACCCCCCCATCCAAAAACTCACTTCAGCAGCCCACACCAACAACACACACAGCCAGAGCACCTTGCAAATGCACTCCAACGACGAAAAAACTATTTTTATTAACCATTTTAATATATATATATATATTTTAAGAAAAAAGAAAAAAAAAATGAATAAAATCGACATGATTACACTCCAAATCGCCAAACTGTCCTATCAAAAAAGAGTCGCCGTCTCGCATGTTTATGGGAAAAAAAAAGATGACTTTGTGAACAGGGCAGGAAAACAAAGACGATGAGGAGAGAGGGAGAAGAAAAAGGAAAAGGGGGGGGGGGGGGGGGGGGGGA